>PVJL010001158.1:0-291584 GCA_004026885.1 Lyroderma lyra | reverse complement strand
GAATAGCAGTTAACATTCTGTTAATTATTCTATTTTCAATGCACCAGACATTGCCCTAAACACATTGCATTACCTCATCAATTCTGACTGTAATCCTAATAGGTCCTAGCAATGTCATCTGTATTTGACATATAGAATAACTGACTTATTAAAGGAAAATATTAAACAATTGTCAATACTCACACTAGTAAATGTGAATTAGGATTTGCCAATACTCACACAACTAGTTAAGTGTGAATTAAGATTTTCCCCTAGGAAATCTGATACCAAAGATCACATTCTTAACTACTATATTTTATTGTCTCCTCAGGGATTTAAAAAGTCACCTAAATCCACCTGCCTAATGAATACAGCAGAGAAAATGGAAGTCCAGGGAGGTTAAGAAGCTTTCAAAAAACTCAACACAGGATGCACCACATCCTGTTTTAGAGCCAAATCTAGTTCCCCATCTAGTGTTTTCTTAATACGTTACTCATGCCAGGCATTTTATTTTGATACAAAGTTTCCTCTTTCACAGTGATCATCTCTATTATCTAAAGTTCCCACAGATAAAACAAAATGTTCTTACATCTAGGAGAGGCAGGAAACATTACAAATATCCTCCATGTTAAACATCATCAGTGAGTCTTCAAAGTTAATAATTGCATTTTTCTCAATCATAGATATTTTCTTATTGCCTGAATCATTTGGCAATGTATCATTAATCTTTTTATTTAATTTGTCAGTGTTGGTATATGTAAATTATTGTTTGCGGAAGAGAATAACACAAAACTGTAGCGTGGTCTTGATGAGAATGTGTAATCTATGCTGCCATCTCGTGGTCATCTTGTACTATTACACTATGATGAAGATCGCGTTAGTGTCAACCACTTTTCCTCTAGCAAGATTCTTGAGCCTCCCCGCTTCTATCACAACCGATCTGGTATCTTAGGAATGAAGTGGGAGAGGAATGAAAGAGAGTGGGGGAAAGGTAAGATATTTTATTTCGGCTCTGTTAATTCTGAGAAACAAGAAAAACCAACATTTCTGAGTGAAAGCAAAGTGTTTTGGAGGGATAGAAAATGCCCCCTACTGGCTGCTCTTGACAAGGCCAGGTTATATTTCCAATGTATCAAGGCAAAAAAGAAAAGAAGAAAAGGGAAGGGAAAGGAAAGGACGGGAAGAGAAAGGAAAAACGAGACAAGACAAGAAAAGAAAAAATAAATTGTGCATTTAATCACCCCAGTATTAGTTAAATGATTTCCGAAGGTCATATCAACATTCTATGACTCTACAACTTATTTCTTGAGATATTTTGCCTATCTGACATCGCACAGACATGTTGGGAAGTTTCTGGAGGCTTGGAGTTTGTTGTCAAATGTTGTTGATCCAATCTAAATAAAACCTTCCTTTCCTTGTAGTTTCTACTTGTAAGCTAAATAATAACTAAATATCCCAAGATAAATATTTGTGACACAGCCATGCTAAGTTTTTACTTTGGCTCCCTGCCAAAGGAGTAGATACTGGCTAATACCATCAGAGGAGAAGAGTAAACAAGAATCCATTTAGGAGCTGGAGAGATTAAACCATTAAAAAATTCTCCAGCGACCCTGTAATTCATTTCGTTTACTGGTAGTTACCACTGTCTAATTTTGACAGATGTGGTTTTCTGCTTTTTTTCCTTAAGAAGCTTACTGGGCTTGCAAAAGCACTGATAAGGTTAAGGAGTTGATTCCATGTCAATAGAGACAGATGCCTTATTGTAATTAAATTGAAACTCTAAGACTTTCTGTGAAGCAACTTTGTAGCCTAGGCCATTGCCTTATATTTACTTTGTGAAAACCACTCTCCACTTAAAATTCATAACTGAAAAAATACTACTGCTTTTATCCCCTCCCCCTTAATGCTGATATTGATGTGAGTAGTTGGTCTGGTAAACATCATTCAATAAGGAGGTCAGATGGAGTTGTGATGGGAAAGTGGGCACCCAGGACACCCTGACAAGATTAAGTGATGGTGAGGAGGCATATGATCTGCCAGATATTTCTGAAAATTGTGTGCACCCAAATAGTTTCACTGCTGGCCTGAAAGATGGACAACTTCTACTTTTGTTCTTCATTCCTTCAGGTCAAATGTTGCTTCAAGAAATCTCTTAATGTCTTGCTTACTCTCTCTCTCTCTCTCAGCTTCCAGTATTTCACTGTGAACTTAAAAGCATTACAGTCATCAAAATTAGTCTCAAGATAATAAGGGGCATAGAATTTTAATAAGGAGAATGTGTAAAGCACATATTTACCTATAGCAGAACTTCCAAAATTGGGTACTCTGGAAGACTTTTTTGTTTGTTTGTTTTTATTTATTTTGTTTTAAAGAATATTAGTAAGCATTGTATATTTTTTAAAAATGAGATCTGAGGTCAACTAAGTTTGGGAAACTTAGAATTCAGCAGAACTAAAAAGCGTTTTTTTGTACTGAAAACTTTAATGTATTAATAATCATCAACAAATATTTATTAAACACTGACTATATGCCAAAAATGGTTATAAGTGTTTGGGATACCCCAGGGAACAAGACAGACAAAGATTGCTTCTTCTTAGTGCTTAATTTCTAACAGGATTAGACAATGAACAATAAACATGGTAAGTAAAATATATAAAATATGCTTAATGGTGTAAAAGGTATACTAGTAACACAGGTTTTAGGAGGAAAGGGAGCATTCTGAATTTTTTAAAAAGGTAATTAGGGTATGCTTCATTGACTAAATAATTAAATTTGTTAAAGGAATTAGTCATAGAGATAGCTGGATTAAGAATCTGTCAGGAAAGAGTGACAAGTGTAAAGATCCTGAGGTGGAATAGTGTTTGGTATGTTCAAGGAGTAACAAAGAGGCCAGTGTTTGTGGAATAGCTGGCTGTATGTGTGTGTGTTTGTGTGTGTGTGTACGTGTATGTGCGTGTGTCGGGGAGGGGGAGGAAGTATGGTAGGAAAAGTCAGAGAGGTGAGGAGGAGAAGGAAGTTATAGATTATGTAGGGCTTTCCTAACCATTGTGAAGACTTTTTAATTAGAGGAAATCAGTAGCCATTGCAGAGTTTTGAGGAGAGACATAACTTGATCTGACTCATATTTTTAAAGGGTTATTGGTTGCTGTGTTGAGAATTAACTGAAATGGGGCAAGAGAAGAAGCAAGGAGACCAGTTAGGGCAATACTGTAATAATTCGAGCAAGAAATGGTGATCACTGAAAGACCAGAGAAGTAGCTGAAGAAGTGGTGAGAAGCACTTGAACCCTGGAGATATTTTTAAGGTGGACTGGATGTAGAATGTGAGAGAGAGGAGTCAAGAAAAGATAGTATTTTTATAAGCTGAGAGGGAGAAAGTGATAGGTGGTACAGAGAGAAATGTTAACGGGCTGTTTGTTTTTTTAACATGTTAAACTTGATATAATAATTAGACATCCAAACAGAAATATTAAGCAGGCAGTTGGATATGTGTCTTAGTCCATTCGGGCTACTGTAGCATGATACCACAACAGAAATTTATTTCTCACAGTTCTGGAACCTGAAAATCCAAGATCAGGGTGCCAACATGGTCAGATGAAGGCTTTTTTCCAAGTTGCAGACACAAATTTGGAAGAAAAGCCTAGACCAACAACATAAATTTGAGATTGTTTAACACGTGTATGGTTTTCAAAGCCTTGAAACTTGATGAGATCACTAAAGGAATGAGTTGATAGGAAAAAAATAAGTACTAAAGTACTAACATAGGGCACATAAGGCCCCTTCACTATTATGAGATCTGAGGAGGGGGAATCAGATAATAGGAATAAAAGATAATGACAGGAGAGTACAGTATCCCAGAAGACAGGTGAAGAAAAATGTTTCAAATGAGAGGGGGAGACTAAGTGTGTCAGTGTTTCCAATGGATTGATTAAGTTAAGGACTAAGATAGACCCTTGCTGAAGGACAAGTTGCTGAAGGACAAGAGTACTTCTACTAGACCATGTAGTGTGAACTATGAATCCTTGAGAGGGTAATAAAATGTATAGAGTTTCCCAAACTCGGCACAGAACACTTTTTTACAAAATATCTTTAGTGTAGCCGAAACTATTTTGGAAAATGTTAGTGTAGATAATGGCACTAAATGAAGAGACCTAAGTAGCAAAAAGTGCTAGATCAAAGGGTTGGGTCCCTAGATCGTATAACAACACTGATATGAAAAACAAATTTTGACCACAATGGAGTTGTCCAGCAGCCAAAGTAATGGCAGTGTATGACCAGCAACCATTCCTACATTCTTTCCATTGGATGGCTCTTCACGGAAGAGGAAAGCTTATATGCCCAGAAATACATGGTGGGGGGTGGGGAGCGGGTAATGTTCAAGCTTCTGTAGCCAGTAGGGCATTAAAATTAAATTAAATTAAAATGAAAACTGCAACATCCATTGGGTTGGGTAACATTTAAAAACTGATCATAACAATGTTACAAAGTATTATAAGAAATGAGAACTCTCATTTACTGCTAGTGGTATAAATTGGTACAATCACTTTGATGAGCAATATGGTAGTACCCAATAAAGTTGAAGATGTAAGTACCTAGCAGTTTTACTACTAGGTACTTACCCTAAAGAAGCTCTTACACCTATGCACAAGAAAATATTTACAAAAATTCACTGCAAGATTGTTTATAATGATATTTTATGACAGAAAAATAAGAAATAATGTCTATTAACAAAAGAATAAATAAATAAAATGTTATACATCCACAAATTTAAATTCCATATAGCAGTTAAAAATGAATTAATTAGAGCTACATCTATCAACATAATAAATCTCTAAGTATAATATTGAGAGAAAAAGTTGGTTGTAGAAGTAAGAGGATATTTTTATAAAGTGTTTTGAAACATACAGAAAGTTTATACATTATTTATGAATACATAGATAATAATGGTATAACAGTATGAATTGATAAACAGTAAATAGAGGATAAGGGAAGAGGAAAAGATTTATTACATCATTCTGCATATTTGTAATATTTTATATTAAACCTACTTAAAAGAGGAAAGACAGGTTTAAAATACATAGGAGGAAGTTTTAATGCATGGGATAAGAGAAGATGTAACCTAAGTCAAAATAAATTAATGTGATAAAGCAATAACACAGGATACAAGGTGTCAAGGAGACAAATCATTTTGAGAAAATTCAAGAATTTTTTCACATGGTATTTCTGGGAAGAAAATATTCTTCTTAAATCCTAAGTAAACAGGAAGGGTTGCTACATTGTTCACCTTGTGATACTCCAAGGAAGAATTTAATTTCATTGACATGCCCAGTCATTGGTACTTTGCATACATAGAGGGAATATTTTCAGGGGAATATTTCTACTCTATGTACAGAAAGTAACCTTAAGAGAGTGTGTGACCATAAATCAATAGTGAAGTGCATTCCCAAGACTAATTTTTATTTACCAGGTTGCTTATAATATTATACCTAAAACTGAACCACTTTTGATATTAATGAAATAAACTACCATGTTAAAATATGATTATTTATTTGACAACATTAATAATTTAATTTTTTTTGTATAGCAATATGTATGCTTTTTGGAGAGGGAAAATGTTCTTTCTGGATTAAAAAAGAACCATGAGATAAAATGTAATTTAAACGTATAATCAAATATGTAATTTAAATGTATAATTAAATCTTTAAATGTGTATTTACAATTAAATTAATAATCTTTTTTCTCATTAAGCATAATATTTTGCCCAGTCATTAAATATATTCAAATAATATTTTGTTGGATTAAGGAGATTTAATGCCTAACCTCACTTTGTCTGCCGAGGACTGCAGCTGAGAGTTTATTGAGTGTAGGATCAAGCATCTCACTAAGAACCTGCCCTGGAAAGGGGAACTAAAGGATGCAAACTGAAAATAAAAAAAATCTACTATTTTCCCTAAATTGCTGATGATCCAGACAGATGTTTGCCTGTAGGCAACATGAATCTAATTTAATCTACTGAAAGAAAAGACACAGCATTGAAGGCAGTGTCTTTCCTTTTTCCTTAATACCTTTTCATACCTGGCACAGGATTTATTTTTAAAAAGACACAAGAAGCAATATTGATAAAAGTATTGCTTGCATTCATCTGCATTTTTTTTCTTTTGGAAGAGATGATCCTGGCTTCTCAGTTGCTCCTCGTCACCTGCATCTGGATCACTTTGATGCCAAATGCTTTTGTTGCTGCTGAAATCACAAAGCCGTACCAGCAGTGCTCCTCTTCGGTGAAACGGACCCGGTAAGATATCCATAGTGTAAGATATCCATAGCATAGTCTATGAAGTTATCACCCAGTTTCTCTCACCAGCTGCCTAGAAACATTTCTGTGATGGTAGCACATCTTTGTGGCAGTGATTGTTGTCTAGAGATAGTATTCACTTATTGAAATAAATCACCTCTGGTTGGCATCAGAAAGAGCATAATCTTGGATCTCTGCTGGCATTTGTATGCTTAATTTTGGAGATAACAGTTAAAGTTTCAAATAGGGATCTTCTATGAGGGAATGTATTTCCTCAATAAGTAATATATTTATTATTAATAAGGACACTTGAAACTTAATGTCTCTTCAAAATTTTTTGAGTGGTTGTCTAAGGACCAACTTCTAATGTCAGGTACTCATAGGTTACTCATAGGTTATGTAGTTTCATGTATTGATGTGATAGTATTAAAGGGCATTAAAGCCATTTGTTGTCTTTCAAGAATAGTTTCTATACCTTTGAAATGTCATGGAATGTCACTACATCATCACTATTATCTATCATCAATAATCAAGAGCATATTTGGACATGCTAGTAAGGGAGCCTAGCTAACTACTAGAGTGACCAGTTCATCCCCATTTGCTGGGGACTTTTATAAAAGTCCCAGGAATTCCCTCAGTCGCAGGCAAACTGAAGTAAATATTTCCCTTCTGTCTTAAAGAAAGTCTTTCCTTTTCACTAAGCCCAAGATTTCCCAAAAGACCCAGTAGGAGAAATTGAGAAATGAAGGTGATACCATCTAGCCAACCTTGGCAATCAACAGGGTGACAGATGTTTCAGCCAGATTGCCCTCACAGCTTGAGTATTTATGAAGCTTTCACAATAAGATCAGGAAAGAGAACAGAAATTTTTAATAATTCCTTCTGAAGCCTCAGATTTAATGACCAAAAAACAAAACAGGTTACTAGATTGCTGACTCCTCCACTGCTCTTGAAAATCAAGGACCACTTCCCAGTTTCCCTCCATGCTTCTGCTCCCACACCCAGATCTGAGATGATAAGAAATTTCTGAGTTTTTCTGTCTTCTTCAAGGCAAATAGGCAAGGCAGTATTTGGTAAATGTGAGGTAATACCAGCAGACAATATTTTTTTTTCAGGGTGTTTATGACTTCTGTGTAGTATATTTTATCTAATTTTGAAATGGATGGAGACTGAACTGCTTAAAGTACCATTTACTACTCAAACACAAATTTGTCCAGTTTGTTTGGTGGATGTGTAGATGAGAAGAAAAATTGTCATAGGAGCATCACACCGGCCCACCTAGTCATTGGTGACAGAGTTGCTGCGTGAAAATCACTATGTGTATGTTTTAGGTGTCACTTAAGGGGCAAGAAGAGAACCCTAGTTTTGTGTGTGTGCAGTGTGTGTGTGTGTGTGTGGGTGTGTTGGACTGAGAATTTTTTTCTTAAGATGTCTCATTTTTAGACCCTATCTGAATGAAGAGGGAGTCCAAGTTTTCTGCCACATGGAGCCAAGCATGTTGGTTTTCACCTCTCTATATCCCAGCTGAGGTACCGCTTTCAGCAATAAATTAGCATGTAATTCATTAAAATTTATACCCGTTTCTTTTGTTTTTCAAAGAAAAACCCTCTAGGGCACAAGGGATTGAGGAAACCATCAACCCTGGTTCAGAACTAGCCACTTAGAATGATAGCCAGGCGTTTTCCCTGAGTGAACAGAATAATCTAGTCAGCCAATTTCTGAGCTGTCACTTGGCACACTATTAGGCAGATTTTAAGGCATTGTGTCAAAAATAAAGAAATTATAAGGTAGTTTCTAGAGCAAGGAGCCCCAGACTCTTCAGGCCTTAGTATGTGAATAAATACTGTGTGGATCCAATCTGATTATTAGTAACTAAATAATGAATGAATGAATGAATTAATAATGTATTCTGTCAAAACAGAGGAGAACCAATAGAATAAACATGGAAGAGGCATGATCTTTCTTTGGAAATTATGAAGTAAATTTATAGGCGTTATCTCACATTTAGGCGCATTATTTTGAGCCAGTTTTCATATAATCAGACCCTTACATGCTTGGCTATTAACTATTTTCATTCAAAATATAATCTTACATTTGATCCCCAACTTCCCTTTTTTATACAAACATTTTTAGAATCTTATATCCAAAGATTCCCTTTGTTTCTTAAAAACAAAATGAGGGTGATGGTGGTGAATAAATTACAGCAAGTGAAAAATGTTACTGTTTTGCCCAGGGAAGAGACTTGGCTCCTTAGTGATGCAAAGAGGATTAGTCATGTAGACTCATTGA
The DNA here is from genome assembly GCA_004026885.1 of Lyroderma lyra. Taxonomy (NCBI): domain Eukaryota; kingdom Metazoa; phylum Chordata; class Mammalia; order Chiroptera; family Megadermatidae; genus Lyroderma; species Lyroderma lyra. The sequence continues at coordinate 283,025 of PVJL010001158.1, read as the reverse complement.
ATATTAATTTATTCTTTCAACAATTGTGTTGAGTGCCCTTTATATGCCAATGGCTAGATTGGGAGTTAGAGATATTAGGGGAATAATACACTGTCTCTGGCCTTCAGAATTAAGAGCAGAGTTGGAGTCTGCTTAAATTGGCTTGTAAAAACCAAATGTTAAATTTTCAGGGAAGCTATTAGGTGGCTGTTAAAAATAAACATTATTAAAAATTAAATCATATAAACAAACAATTAAATTATTTTTAAAATTAAGGTAATAAATTCTTAAAAATCGCCACTTTATAATTACTTCAATATATTTCACTATTAACTATTGTTCTTGAAGTCATTTATATCTATCACATCTGTATAGTAGAGATACAACACTACCTCATATCCTCCTATTTTTTCCTATACCATGCTATCTTATTCTATCCTATCCTATCTTAAAAACTATATCACATTATTATGTTATATTATATTATGACACTACATTATGGGTTATGCACATCGCTGTCATGTCAATAGCTTGAAATCAACCATGATGAAGTATTTATTTACACCATGAAAATCAACAAACACCACAAAAAGGGCTTTTCTTTTTCTTCCTGGATAGCAACTGGTTAAACATCTACCAGTAAATGCATGAACATAATGCAAAAGCCGGTAAGGTTCTAGGGACTGCAAATTCAGGCACGTGAACAGAAGGGAGACTTTGCCAACTACAGGCTATATTCTCCTCTGGGGCAATGGCTGCTCAAGTCCAGCCTTCTTTTGTTATAAGAGAGCTTGAACCCAGTCTTGCTAGACTTTCTCTCTCTCTTTTTTTAATTTTTAAAATTTTTCAATTACAGTTGACATAAAATATTATATTAGTTTCAGATATACAACATACATATAGTGATTAGGCATTTATACTATTTATAATCACCCTGATAAATCTAGTACCCATTTGACACCATACATAGTTATTACAATATTATTGACTATATTCCTTATGCTATACCCTACATCCCCATGACTACTGTATAACTACCAACTTCTTAATCCCTTCCCTTTTCACCCATCTTCCCAACACCATTCCCATCTGGCAACCATCAAAATGTTCTCTGTATCTGTTTGTTTCTGTTTTATTTGTTTGTTTATTTTGTTCTTTAAATTTCATATATAAATGAAACCATATAGCATTTTTCTTTGCCTGACTTACTGCACTCAGCATAATACTCTCTAGGTTTATATATGTTATTGCAGATGGCAAGATTTCATTCTTTTTTATGACTCCATAACAATCCATTTTATATATGTACCACTTTTTCTTTATCCATTTATTCATTGATGGATACCCAAGTTACATCCATATCTTGGCTATTGTAAATAGTGCTGCAATGAACATATGGATACACATGTCCTTTTGAAGTAGTATTTTTTTATTTCTTTGGATCAATACCAGAAGTGGGATTAGTGGATACCTCTTTGTCTCTTGCCTTTGTGTTAAAGTCTATTTTGCTAGTATAAGTATTGCTACTCTAGCTTTTTTTTTAAATTCTCATAAAATACCTTCCTCTATCCCTGAATTTTTAGTCTGTTTTTCTTTTGCTCTTCCTATAATAGTGAATCTATTATAGGCTCATGCACACACATACTAGGACTGATAAAATAAAACATACTGACTATACTGAGTGCTGACACAAATGCGGAGCGATGGGATGTCCCATTCCTTCCTGGAATGTCAAATATTTCAAATAAAAAACTCAGGGAAAGAATTCAGCAATTTATTTTAACTTAAACACACACCACACAATAGGGCAAATCAATTCTACTCTACAGGAAAGTTAAGCAAACACATACTCCCTTAATAGTGAATCTATTATACGAAGCATACGTAAGGGTCTTGGTTCCTTATCCATTCAGCCACTCTATGTCTTTTGATTGGAGCATTTAATTCATTTACATTTAAAGTACAATAAATTTTTATAGATAAATGGGTATTATGATTTTATTATTTTATTTTTTTAATCTTTCTTCTCCTTTTTCTTCTTTTTCTCTTCTTCAAGAAGTCTTGATAATATTTCTGATAATACTGGTTTGGAGGGATGAACTCATGAACACGTTTTTGTCTGGGAATCTCTATATCTTTCCTTTGATTCTAAATAACAGCTTTGCTGGGTAGAGTAATCTCGGTTGTATGTCCTTGCTTTCATCACTTTGAATATTTCCTGCCAATTTCTTCTGGCAAAGTTTCTGCTGAGAAATCAGCTGTCAGTTTTATAGAAACTCCCTTATAGGCAACTAAATGCTTTTCTCTTGCTACTTTTGAGAGTCTTTCTTTGTCCTTTATCTTTGGCATTTTAATTATGATTTGTCTTTGTGTGGGCCTCTTTGGGTTCATCTTGTTTGGGACTCTCTTTGCTTCCCAGGCTTGTATTATATGTCTATTTCCTTCACCAGTTTAGGGAAGTTTTCAATCATCATTTCTTCAAATAGGTTTTCAATTCCTTGCTCTTTCTTCTCCTTTGGTACTCCTATGATGCAAATGTTTGTACACTTGGTGTTCCAGAGGCTCTTTAAACTATCCTCATTTAAAATTTTGTTTGTTGTTTTTTTCTTTTCCAATTAGGTATTTTCTGCTACCTTGTCTTCTAACTTGCTGATTTCGATCCTCTGCTTCATCTAATCTACCATTAATTTCCTCTAGTGTATTCTTCATTTCAGTTATTGTATTATTCATTTCTGCCTGGTTCTTTTTCATGTTTTCTATCTCCATCTTTATGTCTCCTATCTCTTTGCTGAAGTTCTCACTGACATTATTGAACATCCTTATAACCTGTGTTTTGAACTCTGCATCTGATAGATTGCTTGCCTCCATTTTGTTTAGTTCCTTTTTCTGGAGCTTTGTTCTGTTCTTTCATTTGGGACATATTTCTTTGTCTCACCATTTTGGATGCCTCAGTCTGTTTGTATCTAAATACTGGTAGAGCTGTTATGTCTCCCGATCTTAGTAGAGTGACTTTATATAGTAGGTATCCTATGGTACCCAGTGGTGCAATCTCCCTGATCACCATAGCTGCGTGCTTCTGGAGTGTCCCTTGTGTGGGTTGTGTGTGCTCTTCTGTTGTAGTTAATTAAGCCTTGATTGCTGTTTTCATGTCAAAGAGAGGAATTGATCCTCAAGCTGATTGGTTGTAAGGACTGGACATGACTACAGTGGAGGAGCTGTTGAGCAGGCTTTACTCTATGGAGCAGGATTCACTTTAGCAGGGTCTGGTGCCTGCCCAATCTGCCCTTTGGATGTGTTGTTCTCACAGGTGGCTGGGTGGTACTTAGGCTGGTCTGAAGCCAACCACTGGGCATGGGACCCTGACATAGGCCAAGTTCAGCTGCAACATGTGCCCTGCTGAGGGCCACCTGGCATAAGCCACAAAGCAATCCACAAATGGTTGCCAGTCACACTGGTCTTGGAGGTGCCTCAAGAGGTCAAGCCTCAAACCAAGGCTGCCACCACCAATACCGGGCTTGGGGCTCCTCAGCAAGAGGTATGCTGAAGTCAGATGCTGCTTGTTTGGGGTTTGTAAACCTTTGAGAGATTTTAGAAGAGCCTTCAACATAGCCAAGACAGGCTGTTGGCATGAAAACGTCACTGGAAGTAGCTTGCATGTGCTGAAAGTTTGGTTGGACATGGTCTCAAGGCATCACCAGGGTGGGGCAAATGTTGTTGGCCCAGTTGAGAGATACTCAGATATGGTGCTGCCTGTGTCTGCACAGTGGGAGAGGAGAAGACTCAACAAAGAAACAATGGATCCTTTCCACACTTCTGCCTGGGAAAAAGGTGCCCCTCTAGCCCTTGCCCTGAAGTCAGACAATTCAGTCCCTTCCTGTGTTTCCCTGGCACCTTTAGAGCTGCTTCCCCAGCACTGGAGCTAAGAATGAGTGAGCCTGTCAGTAAGTCCATGCATTGGCCCTTTAAGAGAAATACCTGAGACTCTAGCAGCCCTTCATCTTAATCAGCTACAATCTCCACTGGTTTTCACAGCCAAAAGTTACATGGAGTTCTCTTCCCAGTACTAGAACAGTGGGCTAGGGAATCTGTCATGGGTCTAGGATCTCTAGCTCCTCAGAGGGTACCACTGCAACTGAGGTATCTTTTTCACATTTAACTGCCACACATGGGTATGGCACCTGTCTGTTTCACATCTCTGCCCCTCCTACTAATCTTGAGGCTTCTCCTGTATGTCCTTATTTGTAGAATTTCTGTTCGGCTAAACCTAAGGCAATTCTCAATGATGGGTGTTGTGTAGTTTAGTTGTAATTTTGACATAGTCATGAGAGGAGGTGAGCAGAATGTTTGCCTACTCTGCCATCTTGACTGGAAATTTCTAGATTTTCTGATTTAGCAAAAGAAGGGGAAAAAATCAGATTTTTATATTAAATTTTTCAATTTAGTGCTGCCTGGTTATCCAAGAAATATAAATATCTACAGACTGGCTCCTAATGTGGTTCAATTTCCTCATTTCACAAGTGAGGAAATTGAGACTTCATCATTTAGTACATGATCTGATAAGAGACCTACTAAGATATAAGAACTATAATTATTTCAAGTGGGCCAAACCCTTGGGCTGGCTCTTCTACAGAAATGTTTATCTGCACAGGTTTTTCCTTCCTAAGAGGCTCTTGACTAAAGTCAGGTATATATTCCCAGAGTGCAGGTGTTCAGGAGAGTTCAGTCAAAGCCACAAGATTTAGTCTGGGTAATGCACCATGCCTTGCCTAAGCAATTTCAAAAGTATCAGAGACCTAGGGTAAGAATTGGATCCAGAATTATGAAGTTTTTCTTAGTGATCACAAATTGGATCAACTGATTTTCCCACTACTTTAGTGCATTTCTTGGATTTGCATCTATCTAGCATAATAAAATATTTTTGCTTCATTTCATATCTTTCTAAAGAAAAATAATAAATTTATAAAAACCTTTTAAAATGCTGCCTATGCATTATTTGAGACTGCAGTCTGGGCTTCTGTGTGCACTGGTTTGTAATAGAGTTTAAGTAGAAAAAAGTTCACATTAACAACAGGACATGTTTCTAGAATGACAAGAAATGAAATTATAAGATGGAAAGATATGATTGAATCTTCATTTGGAAATGATCCTAGATGGCAAGTCCAATTTAGTCTAGAAAACTTATAAAGTATTTATTGCACAAATCCAATAATGGATTTTCATATGGAAAAAAATACAAAGGATCTCAATTATGCTTTTCTTTTTCCAAGTTTATTTCTAATTTGTATTCATGTACCCACATAATTTTTCATGTTTAAAATTATAGTGTAGAAACTCTTTTATGTTTTCTTAATTTAAGGATTTTCCATATTGTTTCACAGTTATCATAATGGTATTTTTAATCACTCCAAACTTTGAATTAAAGGACTAGAATTACCTACTTTATTATTGAATATTGATTTTTCAAGTTCACACTATTATGAATAACAGCAATAAATATTTTCATGCATGTAATTTTCCCTTACCAATAAAAAATATAATATTCCTAGAAATGAATTACTGAGTCAAAGCATGTAATTTATCTTGATAGCTCTTGAAATTGATTTCTAAAGTGGTTTTGCCGATATTTATACTGACACTTACAAAGTATAAAAGTTCTCATTTCATCACATTCTTAATAGCATTGGGGGGACTAATAGTTTTCTGTTTATTTAATAGATATAAACTAGTATTTGTGGTTTTAATTGGTGTCTCATTGTTAATCCTCAATTATTTTCAATATGCTCATTGATCATATCTTCTTGTATTTATGTCAGACCTAGTTATTTTCAAGTTCTGATCCTAGTAAACTAATCAAATATATAAGTCCTTGAGAAAACAGTTTTGTAAAGCAACTAGGTGTTTGTGACTCAATTGAAATGAGTTTTTTTCATTCCACTTAATAAACTCCAGTTTAGGTATCACTTCTCAGCCTTTTGGTGAAGATTAAGTGCAGAATGACTTAGATGTATTTGCTTTTCCTCAACCAGTTATAGTACTTTTTAATTCTTTGCCTAATATAGCCTCCTTGGTCCACCTGAAACCAGTCAAAATCCAATTCTTTCTTTCCCTAAACCCACCCCCACTTTCTTAGTCATAAAATAATAGTGGAGTTTCTGATACTGAGAAGAGAGAAGAATATAGAAATATGTTTTCTTTGTTTCATCCAAGAAGAAAAAGGTTATAAGTCAAAGACAAAAATAACAACTATTACCAAGACTTAAACCTATTTCTCAAATAGTGTTCATAATGCTTTGTGGGGAAAGATGAAGGTTGAAAATGCTGGTGGAAGACTCTTCCATGGATTGATTTCTTTGCTCTATCACATCAGGTCTCAGCCCTCTAGAAGCCCCTCTCCTCAGACAGAAGTTTCCAAAAGCTTTCTTTAGTAGGTACTAAAAGTGAAATCTTTTCTTTTTCTAGTAAAGGGGAGAGAATAGGAAGCACAAATTAGTTTAAAATAACATGAGTTACATATATGGAATAAGACCAGAAAACTCTAAATTACATCTGATGCTCTATCATAAATTAATCTCCTTATTAAGTATATTTGTTTCTCTCACCTCTGTTCTATTTCAGTCCTCATTTTATGAACTTTTCTATAAGTCTGTTTTTATATTTTATAAACCAGAGGAAATCTTGCCATTTGTGACAGCATGAATAGACCTTGAAGGCACTATACCAAGTGAAATAAGTCAGACACAGAAAGACAAATACCATATGATCTCACTTGTATGTGAAATTTAAAAACAAAACAACAGTGGAAAACAAGCTAATAGACACAGAGAACAGACTGATGATTGCCAGAGACAGAAGGTGGGGAATGAGCAAAATGGGTGAAGGGAGTCAAAAAGTATAATCTCCTAGTTATAAAATAAATAAGTCATGGGGATGCAAGGTATAGCATAGTAACTATAGTTAATAATACTGTTTTGTATATTTGAAAGTAGCTAAGAGAATTAAATCTTAAGAGTCCTCACTACAAGAAAAAAAATTATTGTAACCATGTATGGTGATGAATATTATCTAGACTTATTGTGGTGATCACTCCACAATATATACAAATATTGAATCATTATGCTGCACACCTGAAACTAATACAGCATTATGACAATTATACAGCAATAAAAAAGTTAAAAATTGGCAGAGACGCAACAGAATGGCAGCATTGGAAGGGCCTCTGAAAAACTCCTCTGAAGATTACAACTAAGAAAACACCTATACCTCAACCAAGGACCCTCTACACAATACGAAATCACAGTTAACAGACCCACTTGCCACATTAAGGTAACTGCAGGCGGGCAGAGGGTTAAACAAAAGAGAAATAAAAAAAAGAGCAGGGCCGCAGCTGCGGGTTCCTGTTTGAAACTCTAATGCTGAGGGAGGGAGGAGGGAGAAGGCCATAGGAGAGCACTCTGACCTCACTCGGTCCTCAGGACAGAGGAAAGGGGGCCCACAAGTGGAGCATGAAATACCACAGCCACCTCACTTTGGCTCCAGGAGTTGCAGACATGTCCACAAAACACAGCAACTGTACTGCACTCCAGTGCCCAGAGGAAGGGGAGTGACTGGCAGTGAGGAGCCACAGCATGAATGCTCTGGCTGGGAAGGAGGAGAGAGGGGGCTGCATGCCCATAACCATGACAATCTAAAAGACTAACAAACAGGACTGATCCCAAAGCTTAGAGCAGAATCTGTGCATGAGGCAAACTGAGAAGAGAAAGGTGAAATCACACCCAAACTCTCTGCACGACCCCCAGAGCCACAGGAAGAAAACAAAGCCACAGACACTCCTCTTCCACAGACCTCTGCTCGCCCAGTATCATAAGTGAACACCAAATAAATTACAGCTGGGTGAGTCCAGAGAGGCTGCAAAAATGAGAAATTATAGAATTAAAGAGATAGGGACAGATGGCCTATCAGAAACAGAGCTCAAAGCAATAATTATAAAAATGCTTAAGGAACTGAATGATAATTTCAACAGAGAAATAGCAAGCATTAAAGAAGACTTACAAACCATTATAAAGGACCAGACAGAGATAATGACTATACTAACTGAAATGAAGAATGGAATAAAAGTCACCAAACTAGATAAAATAGAAGCACAAAGCAGTGATCTGCAGGAAAAAGCCAGCAGAAAACACCCTTTAGAACAGATAGATAGGGGAATCCAGAAAAATGAGGATGGTTTGAGATTCCTCTGGGACAATTTTAAGCAGAAAAATATCTGAATCATAGGTGTACCAGAAGGGACAGAGGAAAAGCAAGGGGTCAAGAAATTATTTGAAGAAATAATGACTGAAAATTTTCCTAACCTGGTGATGGAAATATATATACAAGTCCAAGATGCACAGAGAATCCCAAACAAGATGATCCCAAACAAAAACACGCCAAGATACATCATAATTAAAATGGTAAAGTTTAAAAAGAAAATTTGGAAAACAGCAAGAGAAATGCCAATAGTAACATAGAAGGCACACCCATTTGATTCTCAGCTGATTTCTCACCAGAAACTTTACAGGCCAGAAGGGATTGGCAGAAAATATTCAATGTGATGAAAAACAAGGATCTACAACCAACAAGAATGTATCCAGCAAGGCTAGCATTAGAAATTGAAGGACAGATAAAGAGCTTCTCAGATAAGGAAAAGTTAAAGAAATACATCACCACCAAACCATTACTACAAAGAATGTTAGAGGGACTTAAGATGGGAGGAGGGATGGGAGAGTGGGTGAAATAAGGGAACTGGATGGAAAAACTTAGTTTGATTGTTAACATAAAATCAAAAGCAACAAAGAAACAAAACTCATGGACACAGTCAATAATTTAGGAGTTACCTGAGGGTAAGTGGGAAGCGGAGAGAGGAGAAGGGACAGGGACACAAATATATGGAGATGGAAAGAGAACTGACTGGGTGATGAACACATAATACAACACATAGAAGATGTAATGTAAAATTGTACACTTATGTAATAATTACTAATCAATGTCACCCTAATAAATTAAAAAATATTTAAATAAAAATTAGTAATAAAATTAATTCTAGATCTGGTTTCATTGTAGCAATGAGTAATATCTGCATACAGATATAAGAAATAATTGGGGATAATGTATCATCACGTCATTAAGATTTACATTTCCAATAATATTATATTCATAACTTTAATAAGTATCAAAATTTATATGAGGTATGTTCTGTTCCATTTGTAATAGTGATGGAAGGGTTAAAAAGTTAATTTTAATGTGTATGCATATATTCTTGCAAAGAACTATGATAGAGTGATAAAATTCTAGAAAGGAAATAAAATGGAAGTGCAAGTTCAAAGAAAATAAGAAATGAGATGAAATTTCTGATCTTTAAAGTTTATTCATCCATTACAAATGTATACTGTAGATATTTAGAGTCATTTGGATACATTGAAAGCAGAAACATAAATTTTATTTTAAATTATCAGTATTTAAGTAATTTTCAATTTTATGATGGAAAAATTATAAATGTCTACTTAAATAGTAGGGGTATATAGATTTTCAAAATTCTTTTGAGTAGTATATAAGCCACATAATCCTTTTTTGAGAAAAGATGAGCTATTAATAAGGTCAAATATAAATTAATATGGGATATCTCACTGTGCATCAGAAGAGACCTCAGGTAAGAACAGATGCATGTACTTTCAGTTACTACCAAGAGTGCATTTCATAGTAAGCTCTATGTTCACTGTTCTCAGCATTTTTAATTAAGATTTATTTTTCCAATCTCATGGAAAGTTATGCTTCGGAAATGACACATTAGTGATGTGCCATTTAGCTGTATTTTATTACCAAAGGAGTTCACAAATTTTCATGAGTTTCCACTCAAAGTTACATTACAGTTTTCTTAAAATAATAACAGCTAGTTAACTTTTATTAAATGTCTACTATTTTCCAGACCAGTGATTCTCCTGAGAAATTGTTATAGATGCAAACTCTCGTATCTCAAGTTTATTGAATCAGAAACTCTGGGCATGAAGCCCAGCAAACCAGGTGACTCAGATGCGTGCCAAAGGAGATAATATTTACAAACATCTGGTAGGAGGACAGGAACATAGTAGGCATTTAATAAAAACTAGCTGCTGTTACTTTTTCAAGAAATAGTTCAATCTAACTCCTAGAAAGAAGTTTTCTGGTTAATTCTGTATCCTTGGAAGAGACAGTTCTATGTGTTCAATTATTCATAGGATGTAATGACTTAACATGTTTAAAATCAAGCTCATTGTCTTCTTTCCAAAACAGATTTCTTCCTCCAACTTCTTCATTTTGATCAATGGCAAAAATACATAAATAAAAAAATACAAAAGTAAAAAAAATCTCTGAGGGTTTCAGCCAGAAACTCCCCTACTGAAAGAACACACTGAATGACATCAAGGGCCCATAAGCCTGGACATATTTCTTCAACCAGCTGCTTCAGGGTGTGAAATTCTCACCATCAAAGTCACTTTGCTGAGTTAAGAAATTGTATCCCCAAGTCTTATGTTAAAATTTACATCTCTTTGCTGGAGAACACATTTATTAAAGTAAAAGTATATCAGGAATGCTGTTGACAATGATGATGACAGTGATGATGACAAGCATGCTTTTTTAGAAGCAGTTACTGAGCAAAGTATCTAGGACCTGGGTCGAGAAAATGGCTTCTTGTCACTTACAGAAAGGCTGTGCTTTCACAGATTCTGCCTCCACACTTAGAATATGGCTAAGAAGTATGTATCACAGAATCAAAAATGAGTCAGGGAGGCTAAGCCAGTAACTTGGCCAAGTTCACAGACGCAGGGAGTAACAGGGCTGTACTCCCAGATCAGGACTCTGCACAGACCTGAGAGGCCATTCCCTGCTTTGACTTGTCCTAGAGAACTATAGGTGGAAACAGACTTCACCTCCTACACAACTGGACCTGGCATCAGACCCAATAAATTGTCAAATTGGTCTAGTTTTATTTTGAATTCCTCTCCATTCCAGAACTTACTACAGAGATTTTACCTCTAATCTCAACTTGCACCCATACTTTGTGCTTGTTTTGTCTTTGTGAAACATTGTTTTCATCAGTTTACAATTTTTCAGGGTTATTTGCTTTTTACTATCTTAAGACAGAAGTAGTTTAACTTCAGTGACTCCAAGAATCATTTAGGTAACATGTTTAATACAGGTTCCTAGGCCCTCTCTTATTTGATTCTGGTTTAGTGATCTGGGTTGGAGTCCATGGGTCTGAATATTGATCATCTCCAGATTTTCCTGGTATAAACACCACAGTCTGAAAAACATTGCCTTCCAGTACCTTATCTCCAAATTCAGTCATTTAAGGTGCTCCAAAATTGGGTTTACTCCACCTGCCCTCCCCTTATATAATAAAGAGTAAATGTTGGCAGAGCTTTGGCTATGTGTAATATGAACTGAGAACACGAGATTTTATGTATATATTCAGAGGATACCATGTTAAATAGAGAAGGTTAACCTAATTCAAAATATTTAGAAACATATGTATCTCAGAAGTATTTTTTTCTCCTTTGGAGATACAGCAAACAAGAAACCAGAACGAGGAAAGATGACAATACCAAAGTGTGGCCCCTGAAATACGAGCAACTTCTCCATATAGAGGAGCATGATTTTTCAATGAGACCTGGATTTGGAAGTGAGTATTATGTTTATAAAACTCTTATGTCATAATATATTACAATGTGAAAATGGAGTTGAAAATTTGAAGCAATTAAAACCAAAGCACAAGTAAAGACTATATAACAAAACAAAAACAAAAAAAGTGTTTTACAATGATACTCTCTTGAATGAGAGCAATTAATAATTTATTTTGATATTATGCATTTAAATTGACCAAAAGATTAATATCTTTAATAAATATCCATTTACAATTTACTAATTGTAAACAGTGTATGTTTAATAAACAGAATAGATATATCTTGCCTCTTCAACTTATTTCAACTAAAATCTATAAATTGAATTATATGATGATATTATAAAATCTTATTGAATAGTTTTATAAGCTGGAACACCTGGCTATTGTGGAAAAGGTAGTATGCCAAATGCCTGGCTCCCTATGAAACAACTCTGCTGAGGTTTTTTCTTTTTATCACTTTTAACAACTAAAATTGATCTAAAGAAGCTGTTCACTAGTTTATTCCACCCTCGCAGTGACCCTAAGAAGTAGCCACTTGACATGATCCTAATATTCCCATGTGGAAATTGGGGTGTAGAGAGGTTAAGAGATTTGCTCACGGCCAAGAAGAAAAGCATTAAGTGGTAGAACCAAGATGCAATGGCAGGCACGGAGGGCAGAAGGTGGCGATATTAGAAGTACATACTTGGGACAAAATTTTTCCGTCCTTCAGATTGTTTAATGTGTGTTTATGTATTGCATTACTGAGAGTATCCTTTTCCAGACATACACAGGATGTGGTAAAATCAACCAGTCCAACTTCACTCTCCACCTTACCGCTAAATTCCTCCTGACTCTTCCTGTTGTTGACTTCTAAAGTCTCCCACTCCCACAGCTCCTGAATTGAAAAATTTTCAGAATATTAGAGATGTAAATAGAAAAGTATTCACTGCAGGTGAGAGGGAAGGATCCTCCAGCAGTGGAACGGGTTCAGCTTTTTTGATAAATAACTAAAAATTCAAGTACTGAGGGTGGAGTGAGGTGAATTTGATAATCACTATTATGTATTGTGGTGATGACCAAGGGAAGAACAACAGGCATGTAAGTACCCTAGAGAACTCATTTGTTAACAGGTAGAATGAGAAAGTATGCCAGGTCATTGTTATGTTGAGGGCTGTTTGTTTTGTTTGTTTGTTTGTTTTTTAATTTTCTGGAATCCATTGGATTGCAATTCTAAGGGTGTGTTGATTAGATTAGTGAGTATCTAATCTAAACTTCAGTGAGTATCACAATCACCTGGTGGGTTCTCAACACACAGTTTACTGGGCCCCAATCCCAGAGATTTTAATTCACCAGTTGTGGGTGGGGCCAACAATCCGCATTTCTAATAAATTCCTAGGTGATGCTGCTGGTGGCGGTTTGAGAACTACATTTGGTAATTATTGAATTAGATTATCAGCATCAAATTAAATCTTGGTGAGTTTAATTTTTTGTTTTTCCAGAGCATTCCCCACAGTTATTGAACCTCATTTAAGACTTAGGAGCCTCAAAATTATTCAGGTTTAGGGCTGTGTTCATTATTTAATTCTAAGATTATTTGTTTATCTTTTTTTTAAGATCACTACTTCTCGGATATGTCATCCTTACCACAATTCTAAAGATGCATGACTTAACTATTTCCATTAGATCTGTTTCTTTCCTCCAACCAAATTTGCTCAAAAATTGAATAATATACTCTATTTCTACCACGCAGATGTTCTGTACCTTGGTTTCTATGATTCAATAAAAAGTTTCTAAAATCTTTCCCCTACCACAATTTATTTAGTTTGTGAAAATCTTACGTTGAACTTGCGGGGCTGTGGGTCTTTTGAGCCACGAGGGGGCGCAAGTCTCACAGGTATGTCTTGGAATTGGCATTTCCGGAGCACTACTAGTTACACGCCTGAACTCTCTTGAACACAAAGCTGCCCTAATTCCTGTCAGGTGAGGTTTCTCAATTAAACGAATTCCTATTCTAGAGGAAAGGGTTTTTATGGGTCTAGTTTAGACCTTTGAAAGACAGAGAGATTGAGATAAAAATGACTGTCCTTGAATTTGGACCTTGAACAAACTCTAGAAAGGCTTTGTCCTTCAAAGTGATTGAAGGACCAGCAGTAGAATCACATGGGAATTAGAAATGCAGAAGCTCAAGTCATAGCCTAGGATTTCTGAATCAAAATCTGCATTTTAATAAGATCCCCCGGTGATTGAAATACACTTTATAATTTGACAAATACTGCTGTAGGTTAAGTGCCCACCCTCTGCTTTTATCTTAAAACATTTATGCCTTCATTCTCCCTTTGTTTCCTCATCCCCCCAGAAAAACATTAAATTTCCAATTCTCTTGATGTGTTAGAGATACATGTTAAGAGTTTTCTTTTTAGTGAGAATGCTTTTTAAAAAATTATTTTTTCCCCTGAGGTTACTTTTAGGGTTATTAAAAATGCAATTAAAATGCACTGTTTAAGGGCGAGTGGCATTAAGAAATTTTTCTGACAATCATGGACTGGGGTTAAATTATGTCCAAATGGCTTGTATATTCAGGCAGAAAAATCCATAAATTCAGTCAGAAATGTTAGTCTGGTAGCTCTGAGAAACATAGTCCTTAACCTTCTCTTGCCTTGCTCAGAACAACTTTTTATAACAGTGACCCATTTCTATTTTCTCAAGACTGCCTTCCTGAGGAAATGGGGCTGCAGGATAAAAGAGACAAGCTTTCATTTATCTTCTCTTTCTTTATGCTTGTCCATAACACAAACACACACACACATACTTCTTTTCTCTTGAGCTAAATGTAACTTCAGCACTTCTCTCGCCTTAATGTATTTTCCTAATTAGCTTTAACATTAAAACCCAGCTGCTACAGCAGTGTTTTTTACTTTTATAAAACATTAGAAGATTAATTGACTCATTATGTGGAAACAGGAGGATATATTTAGGTGAGCTTTTGTTTAACTTGGGTTATAAATTATCGCTCATTTTCTTTATTTACGATATTTTCTCTACCCTTTGCATTTCCCATTACTGAGGGCTTTTTTGTTTTAGTCTAACTTCTGGATTTTTTCTTTAAAGTAAAGTTAGTTTAGCATCTAGACACTGACTACTGAGTCAAGGGAAAAGCTAAGGTTGTAAAATCCACTAGTATAATCTTTGCTTATCAAGCAAGGAGGACTAGGCTGGAGCCAGAAGGACCTGGCTGTATTTCTGCATTAACTAGCTTTAGACTTCAGGCAAGTTCTCTAACCTCTCTGAGCATGAGTGCTTTCATATGTCAAATGGAGCTAAAATTCATTCTACCTAGCTAACAAATGACTGTAATGATAACATGAGAATACTATATTTTAAATGCACTATACAAATAAGATGTATAACTTTGACTTAACTATTCTAATCCCAGAGTACATAAAAACCAGGTTGATAATATACCTTTATGTATATAAAAAAGATTATATGAGTGAATGTGTATGCTACTCCCTAGTTATGACTATTAAGCATAGTCATAATGGTTAATATTTATTTAATTTTTACTATATTTCAAATGCTTTATGTGTAGAGTTAATAGCACTTATGAAATTGTTATTATTCATGTTCTTTGTATTACTGATCTACTAGATAATGAATAACTGGTTGTCATATTTGAAGGGAGTCAGGCTAAGGACTTGACATGCATTCTTCGTTTTAGTCTCATAACAACACTATGGGGTAGGTACCATATGTTTATTTTCCCTATTTTACAAAAGATCAAACTGAGGACTTAAAGGATTTTTCAAAGGTTTGGCTTTTACTTGGGTTTATGGGGCTATAAATTCCACAATTTTTAACCTATCTGCTTGATTGCTACCTTCTCTCTAGGACTCAACTCCTTATTTATAAAAAGAGTGATCTTTGAAGTTTTATCCATCTCCACAATTCTGATTCTGCATCTTGTCTTTACATGCCCCTCACTCTGCACTCTGTCCTCAAGAATGTCAGAGCACAGTATAGATTCCCACACATGTGAGAAAGGAGCACTTACTTAGACATGGAACCCAATGGATACAAAAATGAGGTCAGATGCCATTCAAACGCAAACACTTTTCTTGCAAATGGAAGTGCTTATCTCTACAAGAACAGTACAAATTGTAATAAGGAAAGAAGAAATCTAAGATGTTTCCAGGAACCCATTCCTAATGGACAAGCCATATTTTTACCAGACTGTCAAACCACCCTTCAAACAACCTTGAGGCCCCAGTGCTTATCCAGCAGTGGCGTGAATGTGTCTTTGTATGGTGTCTATATGACTGACTCCAGGCTTGCAGAGATGGTCATTAGCACCTAGGATCTGCTTCTAAGTCACAAGATCCTAAATCCAAGTTCTCAGATTCTGTCATAAAATAAACACTCTGTGAGAAGCACTGTATCATTTTTCAGTGAGGAATGGTCTGATTATCTAAATGTTTGAGTATAGGCTTAGGAATAGTTGCTTGCATTCCTAGGGCCAGGTTCACATTTTTTGCTGAATTGCTGTAGCAGCAATGAAGTTTACTGTGTATTATTTCTAGTCCTCAAATGACACTCCAAGGTGAATACTACTACTCAAATTTTATAGGTGTGGAAACTAAGCTTAGAGGTATTACACTAGATCAGCAGTGTCCAACCTTTTGGTTTCCCTGCATCACTCTGGAAGAATTGTCTTGGGCCACACATAAAATACACTAACACTAATAATCGCTGATGAGCAAACAACAACAACAAAATGGGTCACAAAAAACCTCATAATGTTTTAAGAATTTGTTTTGGGCTGTATTCAAAGTCATCCTGGGTTGCAGGTTGGACATGTCTGCCCTAGATCACATATGAGTGGTAGAGCTGGGTTCAAAGTCCAGTCTTTGACTCTAATGCCAGAATTTTATTCAAGGTATTTTTCTGCATCCCCAAGACTGCTCCAAACCTTTCATTCTCTTAGAGTAATGGAATTAATGAGAGGATTTACTTATCCTGAAAGGCCAGGTAGAACCACGGATGAGACCTTTACATGAATTTTTATTATTATATCTCTACTAATTAAAGAAAAAGGGCAACACACAAAAAGCATCAAAAGAACTTTAAAGGAATAATACTGAGTTGTTCCCAAGTTAATGCTTAATCATAATTATCATTAAACAATATTATTTATAAAATTATCATTATTAATGTTGTAAAAACTAATTGATCTAAAATGACAGAAAGTAATTGGTGATTAAGATGCGAGTAAGGTATTCTTAAAATCTGAAACAGAAATATATTCAAGTGACAGGCCCAGTGCTTGGCCAGCTGGAAACCTTGTAAGTAAGGGATGATATTGAGGGTATAGACTTATGGAAGAGAAAAGGAAATCTTTGTTGATGAAGTGAAGGTAACATCAGCCAATTAATGGAGGGGAGTCATGGATAGTGAACAGGCACTGACAAAGCATATCTTGTTTTGTAATGTGTTATATATTTAAAACATAATAATTAGGTGCTTTATTGAATTATATACACATATATGTTGCATATCACATCCAGATACTAATTGATCTCAATAAGGAAGCTTTTCTGGCCTGACCTTTCTAAATCTTGGAATCTTGACTAAAACAGCCATCAAAGCAAGACTTCCATTTTTTTCAATAATAGTTGAAAGTGTTTTTTAACTCAGGACTATACAAAGACAATAAAATTTAATTGAGATTTGGTCACTCTGAAAAAAAAACAAAAGAAGACTATCTGTATAAATATATAAATTATTTTAGGTTATCATCAGGGCTGTCCAGAAAATATCCAGCCATGTAATATGAAAAACAGAGACATTTATAGCTGGATTTTTTTCAGACAGCCCTCACATATGGATTAAATTTCATACACAGTACTAAACAGTGAAGTTATTAACATCAGTAAAATCCTTCATGAGTTGTAACAAGGAAATGTCTTGGGCTCAGTCTATAGTGGACCCTCTTGCTTCATCATTCAGGTTCTCCAGGCCGATTTTGTGTGATTCAATTGCAAACAAATCTCAGCAGTTCTCTGAGGTTACTCCAGTTCTGACTTTCAGTATATTGTCATCAAATGTGTCTGTAGATTTCTAAGGATGTTTGCATCATCCCAAATACAGGTTGTGGTTACTGATAATCTGGGAATGGATATTTCTCAGTGTGTGGAATTCCTCTGTCACCCTATAATATCACCATTGTTCCTTTAGCCTGCCAAGCACTGCCCAAGTGAAAGAGGCTGATTTTTATCAGGAAAGTAAAGGCTCCCACATTTTCCTGTCATGAACTCCATGACAACTCCACTCCCTGACTACAAAATGTGACCACTTATCATAAAGAATACAGAATTCTATATACTCCTAGATATGTTTTCAAAATATTATTTCTTTTTAAATCACTACTGGTTAAAAAAAAAAAACTGGGAACACGACTCTGTACTATAAGTGTACTATAAGAAAGAAAATACTAAATTGTTCCCAAGCAAGTTCGTAATGATTATTTATACATGGGCCTTTATTATTATAATTGAATGTATAATAATATATCAACAGATAATGGGGAAATTTGTTAGTTAAAAAACTTGAAAAGTAATTTGTAACATTGATCTCTCTCTGTTTTAAATGTTTGCAAAATAACTTTAATGATTTCCTGGTATATTACCCATGCTTCTTTCTGAAGGGTCTCCAGTGCCAGTGGGTATAGATGTCCAGATTGAAAGCATTGACAGCATTTCAGAAGTTAACATGGTAAGTTTCTCCATGAGATACTGGTCTTTTTCTGAAAGGATGAAGACTCAAAAGTGTCAAGATCACTAGTATTTTAACGAATCATTTTAATTATGTTGTTTATCTTTTCTGCATTGCTTAATAGAGTTGTGCTAGCTTTACTCTCATCTATCCACTTCTTTCTGCCCTTGATAACAATTCTCATTTTCCTTCACTTCTCTTTTCCTTCTAATGATTTTATGGTGGTAGAGCACTATAGGACATCATGATGTATTTAGCTATGTAACATGAACCGGAAACAATTGTGCAAGAAGAGAGGACAATGATAAAATACAGTAGACTCTCTGTTAACCAGAACTGAAGCAACTGGAACTCTCAAGCAACTGGCAAAAAAAAAATCAAAGAAATAATATTACATTTACCTGACATGGCTGCCAGTTAACTGAGAGTCTACTTACATTTATTAGGCATCTACCAATCCCCATGGGTGCTGGTTAACTGAGAGCCTACTGTATATGAATTTTGAAATCACAACCATGAGTCCTTACCCATAAAATGATACAGTTGAACCACATGTGATGAACTGCTTCGAAATGTTTCAATTAATATGAATATTGTTTATCTGTAGATAAAAAATGGCAGACAACAAAAGATTTTCTTAAATTCATGGGAACTAAAAATTTTAATTAGGTATGGTCCATTACGTAATATTTTTCAGAAATCTAAGAAAGACTGCCATTATTTTAGTATGCAATGGAATATAAGGGATGACCCTAAAAAAGCCAAAATTTTCTTCTAGAGGACAGGCCCCTCGTAGTATAGTCTTCCCCTGCTCGGTGAGTGTTCTAGGAACCCCTCTGCATCGGTGTACCACCTGGCGTTGTTGTGAGAAGCTGCTCTTGACTTCAGTGAATTTGTTTTGGAGACTCTTTCAATGTGTTTGCCCAGTTCATGCTGACTGATTTACACAA
The DNA here is from genome assembly GCA_004026885.1 of Lyroderma lyra. Lineage (NCBI taxonomy): Eukaryota > Metazoa > Chordata > Mammalia > Chiroptera > Megadermatidae > Lyroderma > Lyroderma lyra. The sequence continues at coordinate 263,651 of PVJL010001158.1, read as the reverse complement.
TGTGCAGCATAACAGTACACCTGTGCACACTGCACTTAGCGTTCAGTAGTTTTATACCCAAAATGGCATGACTCACTTACCCCACCCTCCCTATTCACCTGATCTCACCCTCCAAGTGACAGTTTACCCAGGTGAAAAAGTCCTCAAAGGCAGTGGTCCCTATCCTTTTTGGCACCAATTTCACGGAAGACAATTTTTCCATGAACACTGGGGTAGGTGGGGGAGGGATGGATTCCACTTCATTTCTATTATTATTACATTGTAATATATAATGAAATAATTACACAACGCACTTGCACTATAAAAGCTGACAACAGATGCAGCTTAATTGTTACTTGCCATTCACTGATAGGGTTTTGTTATGAGCTTGCAGGCAATGGATTTCTTATGGTCTCTATGCAGTGAAACCTCTCTGCTAATGTTAATCTGCATTTGTAGCTCCTCCCCAGCACTAGCATCACCACCTCAGCTCCACCTCACATCAAGCATTAGACTTTCACAATGAGTGCACAACCTAGATCCCTCACATGCACAGTTCACAATCAGGTTCACACTTCTACGAGAATTTAATGCTGCTGCTTAGTTGACAGGAGGCAGAGCTCAGGCAGTAATGCAAGCAATAGGGTGAAGCTTCACTCTGGCTCGCCTGCCTGCTCCTCACCTCTGGTTGTGCAGCCCAGTTCCTAACAGGCCATAGACCTGGGGGTTTGGGAGCCCTGCTCAAAGGGAAACATTTTGCTGATGTGGAAGAAGTGAAACAAAAAAGGCAGAAGCACTAAAAGGCATCAAAATCAACAAGTTCAAGAACTGTTTTGAGCAGTGGAAAAAGCATCTTGATAGGTGTATTGCATCATACGGAGAGGACTTTGAAGGTGACTGAAGTTTAAACATGTAAGAATAAATATACAATTTTTTAATAAGTAAATTCCAGGTTTGTTGGGTCCTCCTGGTATTTGTGTTTTCATCGAGTATTATTTGTGAACCACTACTCCTAAAATATTAAACTCATCAGTTAGCCTTCCTGTCAGCATTTTTTCTCCGTCTTTGCTGTTTTCTGTGCCTTGTTTTATTGTTTCCTCTTCCTATCCTTAATCTGGTTTTACTATTTTAGCTATTTTTGATGTTTTAATAACCCCTACCATAATTTTTCTATTTTGTTATTCTCCCATATAGAACTATCTTCATTGTCTACATAATTACCAGAGCCATTTTTCATTTAAGTAATTTTAAGGTTTTTGAGGTTTTTACTTTAAGAAATAATAGTTAATACCCTGCTAACTTATATATACAAGCACATTATGTGTTTTCAGATATATGTATTTTGTTTTTGCCTACTACTATTCTGTTAATTTGTTAATGTCTCAAAATTTTGTGTAGCCCATTTTAGTATTTGAGGGCTGTTAAAAAGTATCCAACAATGTCTTATGAAAAAGAGAATTTCTGGCAGGATTTTTTCCAGACAGCCCTCGTAATTTTCTATGCCAAATAAAGCATGCTTTTATAGTTTCAATTTTTCAATGCTCACTTCCTGTTCTTACATAATTGATGTGTATTCTTACCTATGAATCCCTCTTTCCACCTAATATTGTTCCTTTCAATTGCACTGTCTTTTCCATCATCTCCTGTAGTTGCATTTCTTTTGTTTTCTATCAATGCTACAGTACGTGCAACTGTAAATGACAAGGGCTCTAACAGGTACTCACTGATAAGATGCAGCTTTTAATATGCTTGGTTTTGGTTTTAGTTTCAATTGTGGATTTGGTTTGAATTTTAATTTTGTTTCCACCTCCCCCGAAAGTATTAAACAATTTAATTCTGAATGCCTTTAGATGGGGCTGTGCCCTCCAATTGGGCCTGGAACCCATGCTTGGCTTTTCACTTAGATACATCTTGCTTCATTTGTTGATGTTGCCCACCTGATTCTGCAGTCAGTTGAGGTTGCACCCCTTAGCCAAACACTTGTCCTTTATTTTCTACTTTAAATATGGAAGCTTGTTGTTTTTCGTGTGTGTGTGTGGGGGGGGGGGATTAAAAATAAAAGCAGGAAAAATCTCTTCCAGAAATAGAGAGGACTGAAATTATTTTCATTTCAAATTCTATTTTCCATCTGGAAAGATTTAGTTTATTGTTTATCCCATCTAGCCATTTCATGTGCCTTGTTATGTACATTAATCCTTGCATTTCATTCTCTTTTCTGGAATCTTTTACATGTGTGTTCTTGTGACATTTTCAAAAATTGCTTTGGGATATTTTTGGAATGAAAGTATTTTTATAGATAAAGTATAGCTTATATAGTGTTTTTCACAGAATTAAGTTTTGAAATTTAGATTCTATATACAGTAGACTCTTCATTAACCAGTACTTAAGTAGCTGGCACCCTTAAGCAATTGGCAAAAAATTGAAGAAGCAATATTACATTTATCTGGCATCTACTAAACCCTATTGGTGCTGGTTAACTGAGAGTCTACTGTATTATTTTTGTACTATGCAAACACCATAATTCAAGATAAAAATGTAGTAAGAGAAAAAAAAAGAAAGAAAACAAAATAGGAATCTCTTAGGGCCTAGAAATTAAATATTACTTACATTGTAAGGTCAAATAATCTTTTCATATGCATTTCAATTAACATTTTTATTTATAATTCTTCCAACTGGTTCTTGCCATCCAAATGCTAACTGAATGAAAAATCACAGGACACATTAAAAATTCCAGATAGTTACAAACAAAATCTTCTATAACCCATTATATCTTGTTTTAATCTTTAGCTAATGTCCTTCTCATGCTTATCATTACCTAATTTAACATTTATTTTAGTTCAATATCAAGTCTTAAATGAAACTTCTTTCATTTTAACCACCCTCCTCTAAAAGGAATAGCAACAATGGTACTCACTACTCAAATATCTGTTGTTTAGAATGTTTTGGTTCTTCTCTGCCCAAAGACAGCTTTACTGGCATTTCTTTGAGATTCTTGTGCTCTAGGAATATGCTCTCATTTCCTCTTTCTGGTATAATCTACACCATCTCTGAATGGTCCAGTCTGCATGGAAAATTCTCATTGTCTTCATCCCACTGACCCAAAAACTGAACCTCATCCTTCTGTTTTGAATGAAGTCACCCTTGGTGCTCCACATTATCTAAAACTGGACTGGGTTCTCCATGCACAATTTCAAAAGGCTTTTTAATTAGCATTGGACCCAGTGTTGACTTCTTTTGCTTGTCATTTATCGTCTTCCCACCCTCTCTTATTTCATCCCAAATTCACTTTCAGTCTCTAAGTTTTGTCCCACTCTCCTCCCAGCATGCTATTCTGGCTGCTTCTCATGATAGTTGCAGCTCATCATGACAATGATACATCACTGACACACACCAGTGCTTGCCATTTGACTTCATAGGCTCAGAGTTTGCCCAGTGACCTCAGAGCAAGTTGAGCACTTGATTCTAAATATGTTTATGAAGCAATCCATGCAGTAATCCACACAATTCCCTGTAGAGTGGTGATATGATAATGAATTAATCATTCTATTTATTCACTCGCATTCTAATCCAAAATTACACATGGATGATACTCCCAGATTAAGCCAGAGAAATAATACAATGTACCTCTATTCTGAACCTAAAAAGAGCCAAACTAGGTTATAGTTGGTGACTTATTTGTAGCTTACTGAGACATATCATTTGCTTGCATGATAAATGTCAAAGTCCTATTATATGTGTTAATTCAAGAAAATTTTGATTATTGTCGGGAAATAGATGATAGTAAGAAGTAAACAGCTGTGAAAAGTGAAGCATATTGTCATTGTCCACACCCAATCACTAGGATAAAGCTAGGAAAGTTTCTGTTCAAACAAAATATTAAATGTAACATCTGAGAACCAATTCAAATTATTGACTAACCAAATTGTTTTTTGTTAATGTGATGTTACTACAGCTTTATCCCTTATCCTTATCTCCTTCTGCCTGGGATGCACATTAACAATTTAAATCCCTAAACTATTCTGAATCAGAATCCCTAAAAACTATCTTTTGAGGTATGTTAATTTTAAAAATTCACAGGTGATTCATTTGCACACCTGAATTTGGGAACCACCATTTTGTAGTATTTTTTGTCTCTGATAATATTCTTTCCACTAATAGTTCTAATAAAGCTATATTCATTTTTTTTGTGGAACCATGGTTTATTCAACTTGGGGGCATCTTTAACAATACAATAAAATTTATGGATATAAAATCAGTTATAAAAGTGAATCTTCATTCACAATGAGAAAAGAGATTAAAATAAAATAATAGAGCATAGAGTTTTAGGCCTCTTTCTTCTGAAACATATTTAGGTGGCTTACCAAAAGTGCTTCCCAGTTGTAACTGGCTTCTCCTCCACAAGAATGCTCTATAATTCCCAGAAATTCTCAACACTTCCTAGAATCCAGCTAGGAGAGAGGCCGTGCAACTGAAACTCACTAGCTTCATCCTAAATATACCTGAAAATATAATATAAGTCACTCACTTACAGGTCATTATCTCCCATGGCAATCAGTCTGGGACTAATTGTGTTGATGGTCATCCTGAATCATCTTCCTGCTGTCTTTGACTTATTTCTTTTTCTCTTTGACTAGGACTTTACAATGACTTTTTATCTCAGGCATTATTGGAAAGATGAAAGGCTCTCCTTTCCTAGCACAACAAACAAAAGCATGACCTTTGATCAAAGACTTATCAGAAAGATTTGGGTGCCTGATATCTTTTTTGCCCATTCTAAAAAATCCTTCACCCATGATACAACTGTACAGAATATCATGCTGCGTGTACATCCTGATGGAAATGTCCTCTTCAGTCTCAGGTGAGGAGAGCTATCTGCTGCCTTTGGCTTCCTATACCATGTCTGTCTACACCAAAGGTGATCTCACTTCAGACTAAACTCACAACATTGCTGTGTGTTTAGTGATGCTGGAGATTTGGACACAAGCAAAAGATTTGATTTTTCCTAGTTCTAACTTCCCAATTTTAAAGAATGGTTTCCTGGCCTAACTATACCCACTCTGGACATATGTTGGAGAAAGATAAGAAGTAAAGTTGGACAAATAGAGTGGAGTTGAATTATGGAAATCCTTAAATGTGTACCTTATAGGTATGCAAAACTGCTTTTCCTCCTCACCAATTCCACCCCACCTCTGCACCCCACCAAAAAGTCCTAGAATCTTCGATTAGCTAAATAATTTTCTTAACTATCTCCTTTATTTTTTATGGGAAAGTACAATCATCATACAAGTTCCTGCTAATTTCCTCACTTCCATTTTCATGTCTTTACTTGAAACATTTGTTCTGACACTATGTTACATAACAGCTCTCCATTTTTAATATATCATATGTCATTTTAGCCTAATAAGTTCTGTGCATACTGAGTAGCTTATCATAGGTGATTTTTTAAATGTTTGATAAAGCTAAGCAATTTAATTTTTTTCATGTCTTATAAATCCTAGAAAGATACTGAAGTAAGTTTAAAAAAAAATGGCTCCTTTAATAATACCGATGCCCTAGGGGGAGATCCAAGATGGCAGAGTAGGTAAACACCATAACTGCTTCATTCTGTGAACACATTAAAATTACAACTGAATTACTCAATAGTCAACATGGAGAACCATCTGAAGTCTAGCTGAACAAAAGTTTTATAACTAAGGATACAAAAAAGAGGAGGCCACTGTGTCATTGCCATGGTTTCCAGGCAGGGCAGGTTTTGGTGGTGGTACACCCAAGTTGAAAAAACACACATGGAGCCAACATCTGGGGACCATAAACAGGCCAGCAAGCAAGCCTCTTTATTGCACACGTGGGACTACATATACATATTCCAACAAAAGTGGCATCTTGCTACATCTGCCCAGTAGCAGTTGTTTGGGTTTTCATAGTTACATAAGGCAGTACATGGGCAGTAAATGTCAGCCCCAGGAATTCCTCAGCATGGGACATGGACTGATTATACCAAGGTCAAGCCTGGGCAGTGGGCCTGGCTTTAACCCTTTACGATGGGCCTGGCTTTAACCCTTTACGATGGGCCTGGCTTTAACTCTTTGGGGACTGACATTCCACCCCTACAGGGCCGCTGCATGGGACTTTGCCCATAATGCATATCCTTGAGCCCACAGATCACAGCAACAATATATGGCACAGCAAAAGACTTCCAGACTGCTAGCAATAGTCGCTAGGATCATTAGTATCCACTACCAAATGGATCCTAAGGAATCTCACCAAAAGTTTAATGGGTCTTCCGTGGAGGAGGCAATGGCTTGTACCTCTATGTCCATCTCGGCCAGGGCTGCCTGAATGTGTTCAGCATGATCTGGGATATATGTACACAATATTCCCCATTAAAATAGCACATGTGCCACCTTGGGAGGCTGTCAATAAATCTAAAGCTATCCAATTTTGCAGCACAACTTTAAGCATTTGTGCCATTTTATCTAATAACAGGCTTAAGCCCTGTTTAATAGCATTCAAGGCCAGAGCAAAAGGGTAGAACCACTAAGTGGCTCTATGTTGGTGATACACAGTATCCCAATTAGTAGGCAATTGAGAAAGGGTCACCAGTACTTGGCCAACAATGTAAGGGCAACCCCATGTACATAGGCCTGTCCAATTTGCAGGTAAATAAGGCCGCCCACAGTGTCCACAAACCCAGAGGTATCCAGCTGGAAGAATATCTGTGGGATGAATGCCAGCATATCGAGCTCTATTCCACCAAGTGTGCAGGGCCAGCACATCGGTAATGTTTTGACACAAGTGTGAGGGCACTCAATCCACAGTGTGGTTAGCAGCTGATCAATGTTGTTCTATACATAATGAGACTTGTTCCCATACATAGTTCCACATGTTTCCCCACCACCCAACCCCACCCATTAGTCATTGCATAACAAAACAGAGGGGGCTGGTTATTATCGTCCTTGAGGAGCAAAGTGTCCACTGCCTGGCAACGTTGGTCCCATTCAGTGGTACTGCCCCACGTACATAGCAGATTCCAGTTGTTTAGGGAAGCCGGGTGAATCCGCCATGGAAGTCCCTCAGCTGCCTCCGCTGGTATTTTCTTGCAGATCCAACAGTAGAAAACACTACACACCGGAGCAAAAGTATGTGCCCAGGACAGGATACTATTGCCTGCCATTAGCCTGGGTGGTAGGACAAAGCAGATAGTGACACCATTAAAGGAAGATCTTTACCCTCAGGTAAAATTCAGTCAATGTGCCCATCTTGTGACAACAATGTGGCCAGTAAGGGCTTTGCCCCTGGCCTATAATACCAGACTAGTTCCATAAGAGTTTGGGGCCAAGGAACCTCTAATGGGATGATGGAATACAAAGGAAGAGGCCAGAGGGCAAGGACAAATGTTCCTTTTAGTATAGGACCTCTGGCCCTCTCTGGTAGGGTCACCTGTACAGAGCAGGACCAATGCCCCAACCATGCTTTCAAGATCAAGCCTTCCTTGAATCCAACACCCCAAGGTTCTATCAGAGCCAGCCAAGATTCATGGGAGGCCCGGGTGGTCCAAGGCCATGACCATGAGTCTTGTTTTCCTGGTGCCAATGAGGCAGGAGCAGGGAGAAGTAGAGACCCATTATACATTTTTGGCACCATGTGTGGGTCAGCAGGGTTAGGACATATTTTCAAAAAGCAGTGACCCATGAACAGCTTTGTTTAACAGGGACAAACCAGTGCATCTGGGTTGTTCATTCAACAGCCTAACTGCAGTGGGCATATTAGTTCTCCATTTGTGTAAACTAGGCCCCAAAACCTTTAATTTTTCCTTTAATAAACCATTATGTCATTCTATCATACCTCAGCTTGGGGTTGGTAAGGTACATGCAACTGCCACTCAATATCATTCTGACAAGCCCAAGCCTTTATTTTGCATCCAGTAAAGTGAGTGAGTGCCCCGGTCACTGCTAATTACAATAGGAGTCCCATAGGCAGCGCTCAGCTGATCAAGCACAGCAAGTGTATGTTCCTGGGTGGTCGCAGTCATAGGCCAGGCAAATCCTAACCCAGTTCCTGTATCTACTGCTGTGAAAGCATATTGACAACTATGATCTGTTGGCAAGGGCCTGGTATAGTCCACTTGCCACTCTTGAAAGGGCTGCCCACCCCTCGGTATAACACACGGTTCTTGCAGGTTCTGCACAGGCCTGGCATTCTTGCACAGCCTGTTGACATTGCACCTGGGTCAGGGATATACCCCATCAATGAGCTACTTGTTCCATGATTTGGGCTCCAATGTGTCCCAGCTTGTAATATAGCCAGGGACCTGGCTGTCCTGGGTGGGGCAGTAACTGGCTTGCCCTCACTTGAGCAAGAACATCAGCAGTATCATTTCCAGGTTTCTTTAAAGGAGTATGTCCAGGAACATGGTAAATGGTGGACCCCTGCTGGTGACCCCATTTATGCAATTCCTGCCAGAGAGCCCTCCCCTACAAAGGACGGTGCCTTATCAGCTAATCTTGGGTTGTCCAATGGGGAAGCCAGAGTGTTAAACCTTTGTGTACCACACAACTGTCTGTACAGGCATGTATGGGGCCTGGTTCATTCAACATTAGCCACATAGCCCTCAATTCAGCCCATTGACTGGATTGTCCAGTCCCTGTTTCATACCAGAATTCATCTTTAGAGGACCGTATTGCCACAGTGGCCCATGCAGTTGCCTTTGGCAGGAGCCAGCTGTATACCAGGCATCTGCTGGGATAGGGGCTTGCCCCTCTAAATAGGGACTAGCCATAGACATTTTAGCCTCCATTGGTGGGTATGGATCTTCCACTTGAAATTCTATAGGTCCTAGCAAGGCATGTGATTGAATCTGATAAAGGGCTGGATGAGAAGTGGGCCCTCTGTTCTAAATTGGCCCCCCATTTGGTCAAGGTAGGGGTTTGGGCCACACCTGTCCATGCCATCCACAACCAAGACTGCAACCAGCCCTCTACTGGATACCTTGATTGGATGGTTACAAGATTAGACATGCTATGACCTCACAGCATAAATAGCAGCGAGCTGTTTCTCAATAAAAGAATAGAGAGCTTCCGTCCCTTTCCACAATTGAGACAAAAAAACAATAAATACTTTACACATCCCATGTTTCTGCCATAAGCCCCAGCCAAACCCACTGTCATCCACTGAGACTGTTAAAAGACATGGTAGAGTAGCATCAACCACCCATATGGTTTGGGCTTGAGCCACCACTTGCTTGGTGGCTTGAAATGACTGTTCTATCTCTGTGGTTCAATCCCAAGTAGCCTCTTGCCATATCAGGCGATATTAGGGGTGAGCTAAAGTGGCTGAATGAGGGATAAACACTCTCTAATAGCCTAACAAACCCAAATAAGTCTCCAATTGCTTCACGGTTGTTGACTGGGAATATGCCTGTATCTTATCTATGACTGCCTCCGGCATAACTTTAGGCTTACCCAACCAGACAACTCCCAGGCCCTTGGTCCTTGTCTTCATTGACAGCCCGCCCCCAGGGTTTTTTTGTTTTTTTTGTTTGTTTGTTTGGTTTGTTTGGTTTTGCTTTTTGGTATGTGGGTTGCTCCCTGACTGGGAATCGAACCCAGGCCACAGTGCCGACAGCGCCAACGCCGAAGCCTTAAGCCACTACACCATCAGGGAACTCCCCCACCCCCAGGTTTTGAGGGCTTTTCTTGGACTGGTGGCTGCAGTCTTGAGCTCTGCAAGAGAATCAGAAGTTAGCATTATATCATCAGTATAATGGAACAGATGCACCCCTGCTGGCTTCCACTGGGTGGTCAAGTCCTGAGCCACCAGTCCATGGCACAGGGTGGGACTGTGCAGATATCCCTGGGAAAGCACCAGGAAAGGCCATGTCATCCTTCCCACGTGAAGGCGAACTGTTCTTGACTCTCCGGTGCTGTATCTATGGAGAAAAAGGCATTTGCCAAATCCACAACATAGTGATACTGTCCCAGTTCATGTGTGAGTTTGTCCATCAGATCCATAACATTGGGCAGTGCTGCATGCAACGGGGGCATCACTGTGTTCAGCTCCTGATAGTCCACAGTCATTCACCAGGAGCTGTCATGCTTTTTCACTGGCCATACAGGAGCATTGTAAGGGCTATGTGTTGAGCAGATTATCTGGGCTTCTTTGAGCTTGAGAAAGGTATGACCAATGTCTTCATGCCCTCCTGGTAGCTGATATTGCTTTGTATGCACAACACTGGTAGCCTGGAGCAATACCAAGGGGGCATGATGGGGATGCCCCCGAAAAATATTATCACTCATATATGCAGGCAAAATTCTCCCATTGTCATTGAGATCACCAATCCTTGCAGCACATCCGCCCCTAGAATATATTCTGCAATAGTGGAGACATAGGCTTTTTTGTCTTGTGGGGGCAATCGCCCTATGCTCAGGGTCACAACTACTTGTTTGACCCATATCATCTGGCCTCCATATCCCTCCATGGTGGCCGTAGGACAGCTAAATAGATTCAGATTTCCATACAGCAAAGTGCTATCGACTCCAGTGTGCACAAGGTCTTGTACCCTCTGCACATTATGGGGGGACCAGTAAATAATAAGTTCAACACATGGCCTCTGGTCCCCTGGATCCCCACTCAGCTAGGTACCCTGGCCAAACCCTAGGGCCAAGGGGTCAAAATCAGTCTCAACTCTTGAATTGGGAGTGCAGCAGCCGGCAGGGGATTAGACGGCTGCTCAGCTTTCAGCTGCTTCCACAGAGCCAGCAGCACCCCCGTAGGCTGATGTTTTATTTTCTCTGCGGCTACTCCTGCAGCTAATAGATCAAACTACATCTGCTTTCGGCTCACTCACACTGCAGGCTGAATGCCACCCTTTTGAGCCCCCTTTATTCTTTGGACGTCCTTTGTGGGGGCCCCTTGGGGCCCAGTAGCAGCCTAATCTGGCCGCCTTTTTGCTTTTGCTTCACTTATATATCCCCCAATCGAGCTAGGGTGGCTGTTATTTCATGCACCCGTTGACCTACATAGGGAGCCAAAAAAGTCTCCATAGTCCCCAATGTTCATTGGGGTCCTGAGGCTAGGATGAGGTTCTTCATCCTAGTGGTGAAAACCTCCTCATCCAGGCTATTGTAGCATATCTGAAACATTATCTGTCGCGTGCCCATCTCCTGTATAATTTTCACGAAGTTTGAGTACGTGGACCAGTTGCTCACAGTCTCAGGCAATTCACTGGCATCCACCAAAACCGTTCAGTCTATTGCCAGTAACCAATTGATCAGGGAGTGATTCCCTGCATCATGGTTAGTATGGACAATATTTTGTAGCCTTTGCCTCAAGGAGGAGAGCACAGTAATGGAGGCCAGTTGGGACATTTCATCAGGGGACAGTTCTGTTCCTTCCACCCCATTGTCTCATAATTTCAATAGCCAGCCCGGTACCATTTCCCCAGTTGTACTTGCTTTGTCAGTTCTCATAATTCAGCAGGAAAATGCACAGTCATTGTTGTATGCTGCTTGATCTGGTGGGTGAGGGCCTGAGGCTGAGCTCCCGGCCACATCGGTTGCTCCAGTTCGACCTTCCGTTGCAATAAGGGGTGAGCACGCAACATAGGTATTGGGCTACCTGCCATGGAGGCTGCCCTGGAGGACTGTACAGAGTCCTCCAAGTCCCGTAGCATATGTTCAGCAGTTGCCAGGTGCTCCTCCAGCATTTCTTCCCAGTCTTCCTGGCACTGCAACTGATGTACCTGTTGAGCTTGCTCCTGCATCTCCTGGCTGGTGTGCCACAGCACTGCCAGAGACATCCAGGCCACTCGGCCAGCCACCTCCTGGTGTGCCGGCAGAACGTTCAATTCCATAGATTCCAGGGCCTTCTTGATATCCCCAGGTATTGGTCTAATCTCATCCCAGTCCTCTGAAGCCTTCCATATGGCCAGATGTGTCATCACTGGGTACCACAGAGAGGTGGGAAGCCACATATCTTCCACCTGGGGACCCTCAGAGGCACAGGGGATAGTACTCATCTCATCTTGCAGACTATGCCAAATGTCGTCATTGCCAAGGTTTTAAAGCAGGACAGGTTTTGGCAGTGGTACACCACTGAAAAAATGCACTTGGAGCCAACATAGGGGAACCACAAACAGGCCAGTGAACAAGCCTCTTTATTGTGCATGTGGGACTATGTATATGTATTCAAACAAAAGTGGCATCTTGCCACATCTTCCCAGTAGCAGTTGTTTGGGTTTTCATGGTTACATAAGCTAGTACATGCACAGTAAATGTCAGCCCCAGGAATTCCTCAGCCTCGGACATGGACTGATTAAGGTCAAGCTTGGGTGGCAGGCCTGGCTTTAACACTTTACAACAGGCCTGGCTATAATTCTTTACACTGGGCTTGGCTTTAACACTTTGGGGACTGATACACAATGAGACTGGTAGGAGGGATGCAGAGGTGAAAGCAGCCAGGCCTCCAGTGGCAGTAGAGAATCAGGACAGATATCTCAGCCACAGAGATTCCCCTAGAGGAGCAAGGGACCCCAGCCCCATACCAGGCTAGCCAGCCTGGAGCACTGGTACTGGGAAGAGGAGCTCCACAATATCTGACTGTGAAAAACAGAGGGGACTCTGACCATCCAGTTGGGATAGAAGGCTCTGAGAAACCCAGATGTCCTCTTAAAGTACCCACACAGACTCAGTCACTTGTGGGTACTCACCCTGGGCTCCAGCAGACAGAGGGTGATTCAGGGGGCATTGGAAGCATAAGGTGTGGAGGGGGGTGAAGACTGAGGTGGGTGGCTTTGGAGTGAGGGCTGGAGGACAATTTTCATTTTTCCCTCCTCCCATACAGCCAGCTGGTGGGTGCTCTCTTTCCTGTGTGGCGCCCGCCCTTACACAGCCAAATCTGAACCTGATTGGTCTGTTGAGCTTTACTTGCTCCACTCTGCTGACTCACTGGGACTCCACCTCATTCAACTCCACCAATGACAGAGGCACTTTCACCTGTGAGCAACCAGCCCCACCTACAATACCATCTTCCTTGGACAACTATTTAAGTCCCCAGGCCCCAGGCTGGCAGTGACCAGCATCAGTGTGCTCTGAGACTTTTGCTGAGTAGCTCCAGGCACAGCACTGGCATCAAACCAGAATCTACAGGAGCACCCAGTACAGGTGACCAGGGAGATAGTGCCAGGTTCACACAGGGCACCCACTACATAAGGCTATCCAACAATATGGGAGACTTAGCAGATCTACCTAATACATAGAAACAAATACAGACAATATCCAAAATGAAGAAACAAAAAAAATTAATACATCTCAATAAAAGAACAGCAGAAAATTCCAGAAGAACTAAACAAGATGGAGGCAAGCAAACTCTAAGATACAGAGCTCAAACTGATGATTTTAAGGATGCTCAAGGAACTTAGTGAAAATTTCAATAGACAGATAGCAAGCATAAAGAAGGATGTAGAAACTATAAAAAAGGACCCGTCAGAAATGAAGAACACTATAACAGAAATTCAGAATGGAACAGAAGGAATCACCAGTAGATTAGATGAAGCAGATGATTGAAATCAGCAAATTGGAAGGCAAGGTAGCAGAAAACATCCAGTCAGAACAGAAAAAAAAAAAAATCCAAATAATGAGGACAATTTAAGGGGCCTCTGGGACAAGTCCAACAGCATTCAGATCATAGGAATACCAGAAAAAGAAGAGAAAAAACAAGGGATTGAGAACTTATTTGAAGAAATAATTGCCAAAAACTTCCCTAACCTGGCAAAGGAAACATCAAGCCCAGGAAACACAGAGTCCCAAACAGGATAAACCCAAACAGACCCATACCAACACACATTATAATTAAAATGGCAAAGATTAAAGACAAAGAGAGAATACTAAAAGCAGCAAGAGAAAAGCAACTAGTTACTTATAAGGGAGCTCCCATAAAAGTGTCAGCTGATTTCTCTACAGAAATTTTGCAGGCCAGAAGGGAATGGCAGAAAATATCCAATGTGATGAAAAGCAAGGAACTATAACCAAGATTACCCAGGAAGTCTATCATTCAGAATCAAAGGACAAATAAAGAGCTTCTCAGACAAGAAAAAGCTAAAGGAGTTCATCACCACCAAACCAGTATTACAAGGAATGATAGAGGGATTGCTTTAAGATGGGGGGGTTGGGGTGAGGGAAGCAAAATTACAAACAATAAAATACAATAGGTACACATCAACAATTACTTTCAATTTAAATGGGTTAAAAGCTCCAACCAAAAGGCATGAAGTATACTGCACTGAGTGGAGTGTCAAACAGAGGAAGGCACATGCAAGTTGACTTTGCTTATAGGTGAAATCCAAAGAAAAAAAATAAACAAGTGGAACAGAAACAGATACACAGGTATAGAAAACATTTGGTTTGTTGCCAGATGGGAGGAAGGTGGGGGAGGGAGTGAAATAAGGGGAAGAGATTGGGAAGTTCAGTTCAGTGGTTACAAAGTAATAACTATGGGGATATAGGGTATAAAACTGGAAGGATAGTCAATAATGTTGCAATAACTATGGGTGCCATCAGATGGGTACTAGATTTGTGGGGGTGATGGGAGGAGGATGGGAAGAGTGGGGGGAAAATGGAAAGAAATCAAGAAATACAAATTCATTGTCACAAAATAGTCACAGGGATGTAAAGTGCAGCACAGGGCATATAGTCAATCACATTGTAATAACTATGTATGGTGTCAGATGGGAACCAGATGTATTGGAATGAGGATTTTGTAAGTTATATAAATGTCTCATCACTATGCTGTACACTTGAAATCAACATATTGTATGTCAAATGTAATTGAAAAATAAAAATAAATGAGAAAAAATTAAAGATTTAATAACATTAAATAGTAAAAAAACAAAACAAAACAACACAACACAACACATACAAAAAAACCAATGTCCTAATACCTGGAAACTATCAGGGTTACCATATATAGCAGGAAAAGGATTTTTGCAGAAGTGATTAAGTTAAGAATCTTGAGATAGGAAAAAAAAAATTCTTGAGATAGGGAAATTCCTCAATTATCTGGTTGGGACTTAAATGCAATCAGAAGTTTCCTTGTAAGAAAAAAGCAAAGGAAGATTTCATATACACAGGAGAGTAGAAGGCAATGTGGCCAATAACATAGCGATTGGGGTGATGCAGCCAACAGCCCAGGAATGCTGGCCGCTGCCAGAAGCCAGAAGAGGCAAGGAAAGAATTTTACCCCTAGAGTTTCTGGAGAAAGCAGGATTTTTCTGACACCTTGATTTCAGTCCAGTGATACTAATTTCAATCTTCTGGCCTTCAGAACTGTAAAAATACAGTAAGTTTCTATTGTTTTAAGTCACCAAGTTTGTGATCATTTGTTACAATGGCCATAGGAAAATAATGCAGATTATTTTTGATAATTAAAAACATCGTGATAATTTTAGTACACAGGTGCTATTAGACATTTTATTAAGCCTGTCAATGTTTTTAAAAATACAATTAAAGGACAGTATTATTTTCAATAAGACTTTTAAATCGGGAGTAACAGATAACTCTAAAGAACTGGAGAGAAGCTTCATTAGGAATCAGAAACTGAACAGCAGCATGTGGCCAAGGAATCAACTGTTTGAAATTAATTATTTTGATGAAAGGATGCCCATTAAAGAATTAACTCAGTTAGATTTTCCATAGCCTGCACATTCCAAAGAAAGACTGGGCCCTTGTCCAGCCTCTGGAAGGTAACCTTGAAGCCCTTGGAATATCCTGTCAGATAAGAGTATCTTTGTTTACCCAGAGGCCTTGGGCCATACCAGATAGTCTGTGTGATTTATGATAGGGGCCTTGAGGCCACAGGCTATCATGTGATGATACCTCTGGAGCTGGAGCTGGATATTAAAGTCACACATATGTGACCAACCCTCAATTAATTCTTTGGACCCACAGCTTGGTGGCTTCCTTGGTGGGCAATACGCTGTGTATGTTATCACACATCATTGCTAGAATGTGGCACTGACCACATGAGTCTACTAGAACAGGACAAGTGGAAACTTGTTCCTTATCCATCTTGGACCCTGCCCTATGCACCTTTTCTATTGTTGATTTTAATCTGTATCTTTTCACTGTAATACAGTTTAACTGTTATTAATAATATAACAGCTTTGCTGAGGTCTGTGAGTCCTTCTAGCTAATCATTGAATTTGAGAGTGGTCTTGGGGAATCTCTGAACACAGGACAATGCAAAATTGTTGCCTGTGGAGCTATTCCTGCTGACAGCAAACCAGTCCAAGCCCAGAGTCATGTCACCTGGTTCTAGGCTTGGTTCTGGTACCATCTTCTGACAAAGATTCTTTTCTTAACCAAACTCTACTCAGGCTCTTCTTAATTGTCTCTTCACCTAGACCCAGACTTTTGAGTTTCTGTGTTTGTCTCTGAAAAGTCCATATAGCTTGAATCCCCCATCCTCAGTATCTGATCAGGTTCCTCTTCTTCCACCATCTCCCAGCTGATGTCTAATAACCCTGGCTTGCCTTCAGCAAATGTCCTGTTAGGTCAATTTAGCCAGCAGCCTCCCCTTATCCCTGATGTTTCCTCTGAATAATTTTCTATCTACTGACCCTTATCCTCCTCCTTGGCTATAAATTTCCACTCTTCCTTGTTGTATCTGGAGTTGAGCCCAATCTCTATTCCTTATTTTAAAAAAAGAAAAACCATTATAGTAGTCCTCCTCAATAAAGTCTTTTTTTCCTGCTCTTTAATAAGAGTAATTAATGTTTTCTTTAACATCACCCACCTAAACTCCTTGGTGTTTATTTATTCATGTGTACTATAAAGGAGATAGACTGAAAGACTTCAGAGGTCCCTTCCTGTTTTAAAGTAGTAGGAATATGCCAAAATGAGTATGCTTTGTGACACAAAGTCATCCAGACACATCACTGGCATGGCATTTTGCCCCAAGACTATTGACTGTAGAATTCAACCTGTGGAAGATAAAATAATTCCATTTCTCTGACAAACTTGGGGGCACCAGCTGTTGCCAGCATTTTATGCAGACTTGCTCAGGGGCCTTTTATGAACCTCTGATCTGCTATTGTGAGTACCAGAGTTTCTACTTTGAGAAATAGCAGCCCCTGCCTTAAGCCAGAAAAGTCTAGGAGGACATAAAATTTGAAAAAATAATCTTCATCAGTATGCAAGCCTTTCAACTTAATAGCACTTAAAGTATGCATTGTGTACATAAATCTATAAAAATGCTCTGGGCTTTTTCTTTACCCCTAGAAAATCTGCTCAAGTAAACTTGCTTTGTGAGAGAAACATTTACCCATAGTTTTTTATTACCACCACACAGCCCTTTGTTACTAGAAACTATTTTAGTTTAGATCTTCCAAAAGCAGAAAATATTTAAGTCTATTTAACAGTATTCTCACTTTCAAGTGTTTTTCTCAAGATATTGAAGCTAGAAAATATAAAGGACACTGACAAGGAAATGGTGAGGTCAGAAGCAATTAGAGCAGGAATTCACTCAGTAACTCTGTGTCTTAAGCAAATCACCCACCTTCCTGGGTTTGCTTCCTTATACATTATTTGGACAGAAGATAGTAATGCCTATTTTGCATTATTCTTAAAAGGCAACAAAACAAGCTAACAGTAACAGAGTTGCATTATCGCATGCTTATTTGACCATATGGTTAAATGATCAGCAGTTTTCTTTTTCTTGTCCTTTTTATAGGGTAACTGTTTCAGCCATGTGTTTTATGGATTTCAGCAGGTTTCCTCTTGACACTCAGAAGTGTTCCCTTGAACTGGAAAGCTGTAAGTCTTAATTCCTGATGGAGTGCATACGTGATCTCACTATAGCATCACAGACTTGCATGTAAATAAGCAGTTTCTTAAGGATTTAAAAATCTTGATATAAGTTAAATATATTTATAAAAACATATAGTTGGGTTTTTTTGTTTTGTTTTGTTTTGTTTTTTACTCAGGATGATGGCAAATTGTCTTTCAAATGAGAAGATTCAGAGGAAAAATGCTATAATAATTATATATTTACAGTTTCCACAATGGTTATAAAATAACAGCTCCTTATAAAGGTATATTCTTACTAATGTTATTAATGTAGAGTGACACAGATGTCCCAAATTTGGAAAGATCTAGAATTCATGTTCCCATATGAGTCACAATCTTCCATTAAGTGTACTCTCTTTCCTTAGGAAAAAAAAAAAACAACTGTAGACATAGACCCCCAAAGGAAAGTTCTGTCGGAGCGCATCTGAGCCAGCTCCTTGTCAATCACTGACTCATCAGCTATTTTTTACAGGACATCTTAAAAGCAGAATGCAGCTTCTCATAATGAAGCTAAAACGCTGGGAATCTCAATGGATTTCGCCTACACAGATGCTCCTTCCGCGAATTCATGAGTAACTTTCTATAACACTACTTGATTTTAGAAAAAAATTCTTTATGATCTCAGTTGATTGTGGAATTTCATCCGTGAGATCTACAAAACTAAAGAGACCTAAAGACCTGAAGTCAGTGCTGTGACAATAATACACACAGATATGGGAGCAGCTATTTGGAGAATTTTAACTCATCATTGTGAGAACAAGGAAAGCCTCCACACTATGCCAATCATCAGTCTAGTTTTTGGAGATTTTTTTCATTTATTTTGGTAGGTATGGGTATTGGCAACTATTTTTCAGCACCTAATATACACGTCATTGGACCAGGGACTAGCGATACAGAGCTGTGTGAAACATGGTTGTAGACCTCATGGAGCTTACAAGAGCTTATTATAAGAATATTATTTTCTTGTTTTAGATGCTTACAATGAAGAGGATCTCATGCTCTACTGGAAACATGGAAACAAATCCTTAAATACAGATGAGCATATTTCCCTTTCTCAGTTCTTCATTGAGGAGTTCAGTGTCTCCAGTGGATCTGCCTTCTATAGCAGCACAGGTATTTTATGTGGACAATTCATAAGCACTTATTGCTCATTGACTATTTGCAAAGCAACATGTGAAGAGATCTGAACAAATCCAAACAAGAGTTGAATTTGGCCAATAACATCATCCTTCTTTTATAGGCAGCCACCTCCACCATTCTGGAATCACAATTCTTTTCTGTTCAAAAACCTTCAGTGTTTTTCCACCACACATAACAAAATTCAGGCCTTTCAACATGACCAACAACGGCCTACATGATCTATCTCTGATCTCACCCACTACCCTGACCCTCCAACACATCCTACTCTCTCCGAACTGGCCTCCTTGTTTGTCCTCAAACACACCCTCTCATTCCATTTGCAGGGCTTCTGCTCTGGCCATTTCCTCCCTCTGCCCAGAGTGCTTTTCTCCCAAAGTTCTCATGATCAGCTCCTTCATTTCACTCAGTGCTTCATTCAAATACCACCTCCTTAAAGAGTGTTTTTCTAACCATCCTATCTAATATGGGCCTCTTTCCTTACCATTTCTTTGCTGTATTTGTATTCACAGCTCTTATCTCTACCCAAAATGCATGTTTATTTAACTACTTTATTGTCTGACTGCCTGACTAGAAAGAAGGTAGAGAATCTGTCTGTCTTATTCACCATTTCCTCCTCAGCTCTTGGAATGTGTCTGGCACATGATCGGTGCTCAATAAATATTAGGTGAACAAATGAGTCAATCAAGTGTATCATTGCCCCAAATAGGAAATCAATTTGAAATTAAACCTATATTGTATACTCTTTAGTATGACAGACATATTTTTTTATTTGGCAGCATTTATCCAAGGTACTTTTAAAAATTAAATTTGATCCTATTTAAAGGTATAAGTAGCCTCCTCTTCTCTGGTTATTAGCGTTCTGGGTGATTTCAGGCAGAACCTGTATAAGGTATCATTTTAGATTCCTGAAGTCATGATCAGGCCAAAAAGTGCCAACAGCTGCCCACAGGGTTCAGAGATTCCCTGGATAAATTCCTTGTACCCTCCCTGTTTTGACAGTGGCGACTGTTCTCCCCAAAGGTGCCCTACTCTGCCCTTAGTCTTAGGAGAGGAGTTATCAAGTTGTTATCTACAAGCCTGCATCATTAAGAGAGAAACCAAGATTTAGATCACAGAGAAGCTAAAGGAATTTTTAGGTTCAACAGCTGTTTAGTTATTTAGATTTGAAATAAATGCTCTATTTCACTTCATTATTAGTCTACATTGCTTGAGATTCAGTAGACGATGCTGATAATTGTAATGATGCTTATTTGCTTTTCTGATTTCATAAATAACACAGTTATGGTTTGATCATTTGTATTATCCTTGACACATAGTAGATGCTCAATAGCTATTGTTGAATGGATGAATAAATGTTAGATAATTTTAAAAGAATTTAGAAAAGTTTAAAGAAAAGGTTTTGTAATTCCACCTCATAGAGATAACTGTTATTATTTTGATATATTATTTGCTCCTCCTTTTTCTCCTTTCCTTTTTTGTCTTTTCTACATAAATAAATATACATAAGTTTTTAATCCGGAGTTTTCATGCTCTTAGTCCTAAATTAAATCAATATTTCAACAAAAATGCATGTAATGAACAATAATACATATTAAAGTACAATTTATAGGTTTTTCCATTTTACTTTTGTTGTAATGAAATAACTTTGGCACATGAAAAATTGTAAAGAGAATTTTGCTATGTTTGATGCTATTAAAATGTGATGTGTATGAAGCATAGAAATCAAGAGTATTGTTTCCTGCACATCATATGTACAACATATAATAATAATAGCAATGACATTTCAGATTTTTAACTATAAGTGTCTATTAATGTACATCCAACTATCCTCTAAAAGAAGTTAAATTTTGCTTTCAAATTATAACTTCACCAATAAGCCATTTCATTGGTTCCACTGTCTCTTTCTGTGAGCTTGTCAGACTTTTTGAGCCCTAACAAACAGGACCAGCACTACTTGATGTTTTTACTTTGTTCTGGTCATGTTTTAGAGTTTGCCTAAAGAAAAACAAACTACTTGCATTGAAAAACATACTGCAGAGAAAGAAGCTTTTAAGTGTTTTTAAATTCTCTAAAAATTCTTAACATTCCAGTGTAATTACATTATTAAGAAATATAATAGCATTATGGTGTTTTTTAAAAAGGAAAAAAATGAATTAGATTCAGATTGCAGTATACATGGCTATGTAGCATTAATAGTTATCCATAATAAATTAAATTTTTTAAAAACCAAATTGTAGGAAAATATTTTTATTCTAAAAAGAATTTGCACATAAATATTTTTTAATGTATAAAATGATTAACAATAGACACCTCTGAAAAGTGGGAATACTTTGGGGAAGTTATCAATTTTATTTCAACACTTTTAATTTGTAGTTTCAATTTGCTACAATATACACAGTTTTTAATAAGAAAAATTAAAATGGGCTACAGCACTATGAAAATATAAGAGTAAAGCATTTTTGGAAGTTGTATTCAGATATCCAGTTAATAATCATATTTGGGCTCATTCAACCATTTCTTAGGTTTCAGAAAGATCAACATTGTAGCTCCCGAGTATGTGATAGTTCTCCCTCACATTATCCATAAATTATTTAATGTGGTCTCCTGAGATCTGAACTTAATCGTTTTTCTCAGATTAGTATTAAACATACTAGCTTCACTAAAAATAGTTTTTTTATATTTTATTTTCATTTCTATCAGTACAGCAACCATCATAAACATCACTTCCAAATCAGCTGTACAGAAAAAATTATACTTCTGACTCTGGTTACAAGAGCCACAAGTATAGTTATACAGTTGACCTTGATCAACAGGGGTTAGACTTGACCATTGTGCAGTCAAAACTCAGTGTAAAAACTCCTCAAAAACTTAACTACTAACAGCCTACTGTTGACCAGAATCCTTTCCAATAACATAAAAAATTGATTAATACATATTCTGTACATTATATGTATTATATACTATATTCTTATAATAAAGTAAACTAGGGAAAGGAAAATGTTATTAAGAAAATCATAAAGAAGATTACTGGAAAAGATGACAAAGTAGATAAATGCTCTGCTTGCATCCTTCCACAACCACATCAAAATTACAACTAAAGTACAGAACAACCATCCTTGAGAATCACCTAAAGTGTAGCTAAACCAAAGTGCTACAACTAAGGACATACAGAAGCAGCCACCTCAAGACTGGTAAAAGCGGCAGAGACACGAAACCAGCTGGCCCCACAACTGTCTGTAACTGTTAAAAATCAGAAGGGATAACACAGTTGTGGAGGTCCCTTCTGGAGAAGCAAAGGATTGCAGCCCCACACCAGGCTCCCCAACCCAGGGTTCCAGTGCTTGGTAGAGAAGTGATCATAACTCTGGCTGTGAAAACCAGAAGGCAATTGTGGCTGAGTGAGATGGAGGGCAGCTGGAGTCTCAGGCAATCCTCTTAACAGGCCTGCACATGGACTGACTCACTGATGGACTCACGCGCTCTGTGCTCTAGCACTGGGGCAGCAGCTCGAAAGGCGCCAGAGACATACGAAGAGAAACTGAGTTGTCTGGCTTCAGGGTGAGGGCTAGAGGGGCAGCTTTCTCCCAATAAACATGCTGACAGAATCCATCATTTCTATGTCGAGCTTATTAACCTAATACTGTTCACCCCACCATGGTGAACCCTTGAGACCCACCCCACCCAACATGCATGTCCACCCAAGCTGCTTCCAGTGACTTTTCCATACAAATGACCTGTTTTGGCTCATATTGAAGACTCTCTTAAAATCTCTCAAAGGTCCACAAACCCCAAGCAAACAGCATCTGGCCTTGGCATGACCTAACTCTTGCTGAGCAGACCATAGACCTGCACTAGTGTCAGCTGGCCTTGGTTTGAGGGTTGGCTTATTGAGGCACTTCCACTCTCAGTGAAGGTGGCAGGCATTTGTAGATTGCTTTGTTGTTCATGCCAGGTGGCTCTATGCAGGGCACAGGCTGTGACTGAACTTGGGCTGCAGTAGGACTCCTCCTAGGAGGCTAAAGGCTCAGCATACTCAGTGGTTGGCTCTGGACAGCTAAAGCACCACCCGACAACCTCCAAGGACAACACACCCAAAGGGACAACTACTAAAGCAAATCCTGCTGTGTGTGGTCAGCCCCTGTACCACAACTCCTCCACTTTGTCATGGCCAGTCCTAATAACCAATGAGCCCAAGGGTTAATCCTCCCACTGATGTGCAAACAGCAACCAAAGCTGTACTGTAACAAAAGGGTACACACAACCCACATTAAGGACACCCTTGGAGTACCTGGCCCAGGTGACCAGGAAGACTGCACCACTAGGCCTCATGCAACACCTACTATACAAAGCTACTCTACTGTGACCAGGAAACATAACAGCCCTACCTAAATAAAGAAACAAACACAGCAAGGCAGCCAAAATGGGGAGACAAAGAAATATATCTCAAATAAAAGAACAGAACAAAACTCCAGACTAAATAAAATGGAGAACTAAACAAAATAGAGACAAGCAATCTACCAGTTGCAGAGTTCAAAGCACAGGTTATAAGGATGATCAAATCTTAGTGAGAACTTTATCAAAGAAATAGGCAACATAAAAACGGAGATGGAAAACATAAAAAAAGGACTATTCAGAAAGAAGAATACAGTAACTGAAATGAAGACTACATTAGAGGGAATCAACAGCAGATTAGATGAAGCAGAGGACAAAAATTAGCAATTTAAAAGATAAGGTAGCAGAAAATCCACAATAGAACAGCAAAAAATAAGAGAATTTTTAAAAATGAGGATAGTTTAAGGGGCCTCTGGGACAACATCAAATATAACAATATTCGCATCATAGGAGTACCAGAAGGATAAGAGAGAAGGCAAGGAATTGAAAACTTATTTGAGGAAAAAGTGGTGGAAAATGTGCCTAACCTGGTGAAGGAAATAGACATACAAGCTCATGAAGTGAAGAGATTCCCAAACAATATGAATCCAAAGAGGTCCACACCAAGACACATCATAATTAATTGCCAATATAAAAAGACAAAGAAAGAATCTTAAAAGTAACAAGAGAAAACCAGTTGGTTACCTACAAGAGAGCTCCTATAATATTGTCAGCTGATTTCTCAATAGAAACTTTGCAAGCCAGAAAAGATGGGCACGAGATATTCAAAGTGATGAAAAGCAAGAAACTAAATCCAAAGTTACTCTACCCAGCTAAGTTATCATTTACAATTGAAGGACAGATAAAGAGCTTCCCAGACAAGCTGAAGAAAAAGCTAAAGAAGTTCATCACCACCAAACAACTATTACAAGGAATGTTAGAAGGACTTGTTTAAGACCCAAAAAAAGTCACAAATATAAATAATAAAATGGCAATAACTACATATCTCTCAACAATTACTTTCAATGTAAATCGATTAAACGCTCCAATCAAAACACAAGGTGGCTGAATGGATAAGAAAACAAGACCCTTATATATGGTGCCATCAAAAGACCTACCTCAGATCAAAAGACACACATAAACTAAAAGGAAAGAAATGGAAAAAGAGATTTCATGAAAATAAAAATGAAAACAAACAAACAAAATACACAACAAGCTTGAATAGCAGTACTTATACCAGACAAAATAGACTTTAAAACAAAGATTGTACCAAGAGAACCAAGAAGGACCCAGTAATCCCACTTTCTGGGTATTTATCCAAAGAAACTCAAAATACTACTTTGAGGCAATATGTGCATTCATATGTTCATTGCAGCATTGTTTACAATGGCTGAGAAGTGGAAGCAGCCTGGGTGTTCATCAATGGATGAATGGATAAAGAGGAGGTGGTATAATATATACAATGGAATATTGCTCAGCCATGGAAGGAAAGCAATTCTTGTCCTCTGCAGCAGCAAGGATGGACCTGGAGGATATGGTGCTGAGTATAATATGTCAGACAGAGAAAGACAGATGCAATGATATTTTGCTTATATGCAAAATCTAAAGAACAAAATAAACAAACAAACAAAACAGAAACAAACTCATAGATACAGAGAACATTTTGATGGTTGCCAGATGGAGGGGAGTCAAGGGGTTGGATAAAAAAGGGGAAAGGATTAAGAAATACAAATTGGTTGTTACACAGTAATCATGGGGATGTAGGGTATAGCATAAACAATATAATCAACAATATTGTAATAACTCTAATATGTGTGGTCTCATATGGGTACTAGATTTATTGGGGTGATAGATGGGAGGGAGTTGGAGACAGGGTAAAAAATGTGAAGTGATTAAGAAGTACAAATTGGTAGTACAAAATATAATAGTCATAAGGATACAAAGTAAAGCATAGGGAATATAATCAATGATATGGTAATAACTATGTATAGTGCCAAGTGGGTACTACACTAGTCAGGGGGAATCACTTCTTAAATTATATAACTACTATGTTATACACCTGAAATTAATATAAAGTAATGTTGAACATCAACTGTAATTGAAGAATTATAAAAGGCAAGATGGTGAAGGGGAATAAAATGTTCAAATTTTCAGTTACAAAACAAATAAATCATAAGAATGTAACTTACAATTTAGGGAATATAGTCAATAATATTGTGATAACATGGTACAGTGTGAAATGGTTGCTGGACTTATTGCTATTATTTCTTCAGGTATATAAATGTTGAACAACTATGGTGTGCACCTGAAACTAATATAACATTGTATATTAGCTACATTTTAATAAAATTCTTTTTAAAAATCTTCACTCAAAATACCCTGTGACTCAATGAAGACTTGTTCAGCACTGGTTATGTCAGTGATCTGGGTTTATTTAACTGAAGACTGCCTGTACACCACCCAAGCCTGACTCAAAAGCACAAGCTCTTATGATAACTCTAGATTTTGCCAGTGGTCCAGATCTCAGTAAACATCAGCACTTGCAGGAAAGAAAAGAAAAGAAAATCATAAGGAAGAGAAAATGCATCTATGTTACTGTATTATGTTTATTGATACCATGAGGTTACATCATCTGTTTATAAGGAGAAAAAAAAAACAATGTAAGGAGACATGTGCAATTCAAACTTGTGTTGTTCAAAAACCAACTGTAGTTATGTAACTTTAGTTTCCGTTTGATAGCTGAACCACCACGTCCTCACTTTTTTCCCTTGGCACTGCCTTCACCACTACCTGGCAATATTAACAAGCAGGAGAAGGCTTCTGTCCCTCTTCCCTTTCAATGCCCTTCAAAAGCATGCAATATAGATTTGCAAAGAAAAAAGAAATGATTCCTCCCCCTAGGAGAGACATTCACATTCTTTATTGCAGCACAAGGAGTGGCTAAATGTACAAGTTCTGGAGAAAGACTGCATGAGTTCAAATCCTGGTTCTACCACTTATTAGAAATGTGATCTTGAATTAATGGATTGATGGCTCTAAGACTTAATTCCCTCATATTTAAATTGGTTTCATAAAACTCTTTACCTCATAGGGTTGTGAAAGTATATGATTTAATACATTTAAATAATTTAGAATACTGCCTGCCATCAATAACTTAGAATACTGTGTGCTGTGTAATAAGTGCTCAATAAATATTAGCTAGTATAATAGTTGTCATCATCATTACCATTTTAATCAGCATCAACATCTCGAATCTTTCAAAAAAGGAGGCTTTACTATTAACAGACCACTGAAGTTGACAGTCTTCAGGTATAAAAACCTTGAACCTTGTCTTGAGACTGACACCCCACCAACCTCTTCAGTTTTCCTGGCTGCCAACTGTCCAGCCCTTTTCTCTCTCTCATAAACTCCCATTCATTCTACCATGTGCAACCTGATGGAGGCAAATGGACCCTTCCACCCCAAATTTGGTTCAGATGAGGACACTACACATATACCAGCATAAAGAGGCATAAAGAGATTTATCACTCACAAAATGTGGTTTTCTAGAGGGAACAGGGCAGGCTCTCATGCAAGTCTGAAAATAGCTTGAGAGAAAGGAAAGGTTGACTGGCTTGGGGTTTTATGCTAGTTAGAGGGCGGGGCTGGGGTGAGAGTACCCTTGCACAGGGTGGGCTTGAAGGGTTTCATTGTTGGTGCCAAAAGAGGGAGAATCTGGCTTTCTTCTTAGCTTGCCCAGGTTGGGGTGGAGGGGAAGTGAGGCTAGAGAAGTATCAGGAGTCAAATATAAAAAATGGAGTCAGACTCTTTACTACACTATCCAAAATGAGGGCTCCACATCTTTCCACAGCAGCACCACCTTTCCTGGTTGGTAAAGGGAACTATTCCTGGCCTACATCTTCCACCACAATACTAACCCTAGTCTTCCCTTCCCTGAAGAACTACAAGATGGAGCACCTCTCCCCAAAAATATTCAGAAATTTATAAAAAAGGACCTTGTTATCTAAATTTATTTCAAGACTTAAAACCATATACATTAACAGCATCTTCATGATGTACTTTCATGGCTTTTCTTTATCTCTTTTAACCCACAATAATTACATGAAGCTATAAAACATCAGAGATGCTGTTAATCTATTTTATAGCTATAATTAAAACTCTTAATTGCACACAGTACCAAAGTGTCATGGCTAATTCAAGACAATAAGGAGTTTAAAGAGTAATGTATATTTTGACTTTAGAATGTTCTATGTAATGTATCTACTACCCTTGATAATGAAATTGTTTGATGTTATTGAAACATATGTCAACTAATAGTAAGAGAGAATCTCAAAACAGGTAGGAAAGAGAAAAGTAATCAGCCCTTAGTTGAGAATAGAATACAAGAAGTAGTCTGACAATTCAGTGTGGGTTGGTTAGGCGTATGTCTTAGGCTGAATGCATAAATATTGACCTGATCCATCTAATAAGTTTGCTATCTTATTAGAAATTACTACTGAGACTAGTAGAATGATTCTCTAACTTTGCAACACCTTTGATTTTTGTTTTATAATTTTTAACCTATAGCCCCCTCTTTTGGATAATTTTGTCTCAAAGTACACTGCATTTATCGTAGAAAAATTAAACTTATCACTTATTCATAAAAGGTATATTTTTAATATTATTCATTGTTTTATTTTAATAAATAATAAGATTGACATCACAGTTATTGTGAAATAAAACAAGATAATATGAATTAGAAATGTGTGAGAAAGAAAAATAAAAAACAAGGGTAAGGTATTATATACAAGTAGACTCTAGTATGTGGTTATTAGAGAATGGCATTCAGAGAGGTCCTATAGATGGTCCCCAAATTTGGTTTTACGGTTCATTGCAGTCAATGTGAAAAGAGAAGCCTGAACAAAATATGTGTGTGAATGTGATCACAACTGATGATTTTGATCAGCATGAATTAAACAGTATTATCAATAGGAGTTTATATAATTCTAAGAAGCAATGAAACATCATCATTTGGTTAATATTTTTAATTAATTAATTTTTTTTTTGCAAATTTATCACAGATAAATTAAAAGTACCCATGAGACTTTGAAATAATAGAAATAGTTTATGGGTACTTCTTTCCCCTACCTCTTTGAATTTCTATCTGTTTAGATCTCAACTTGGAATCCAATGACCTAGTAGCTACTCTGAATCTTTTCCTTCAGATAAAATGTTTTATTTAATTTGTTATAGTGAATAAATGATTTATTTGCTATTGTATGCACTCATTGGTCATGTATTGAAGATTTGCCCACTTGCAGAAACACTGCAAACACAATATATACATTTTGGAAAAAGGTCTTTAAAGGCCATCCCATGAAATGTAATTACCATTCATCCCTGAATAATGGTTTTTTAAAGGGGGATCTTTGAGTCACATAATTAAGAAGACTATAGTTCAGTTTATTTAACAAACATAGATGGAGTGCCAGACCAATGGTACTGGGTAAACAAGGGTGAGTGTGTTAAGTTCCGTGTTCCACAGGAGCTTGGAGTCTAAAGAAGCAGGTCATTTCACTAAATGTGCTGCTTCCATGAAGAAGCCTGATCTAATAAAAAAATACCTTTTTATCACAGGTTGGTACAATAGGCTTTTTATAAACTTTGTACTGAGGAGGCATATTTTCTTCTTCATGCTGCAAACCTATTTCCCGGCTATGTTGATGGTAATACTGTCATGGGTTTCATTTTGGATTGACCGAAGAGCTGTTCCTGCAAGAGTTTCCTTGGGTAAGTCTTTCCATACCTTTGTGAAATGTTAATATGAGAGAAAAGTTGAGGAAGGTAAATAAAAAGAAGTGATAAGTGGAGAGGAAATAAATTAAAGTGATGGTTTAGTAGGGGTAGTTAGAGACGTACATTCAGTTTACAGTGTTTTTCTTCACAGCCTCAAGAGCAAATTGTAATTGAACTCTCTGTGGGAACCCAGGCAGTAGGCATAAAGCCTGCACCAACTGACCAACAGCTGGATGACAAAAGATAGGGTGAAATTATGTTTTTGGTTTTTTTTTTTTTTAATTTTTTTTGTATGTGGGTAGTTCCCTGGCCAGGAATCGAACCCAGGCTGCAGCATTGACAGCACCAGTGCCGAAGCCTTAAGCCACTACACCACCAAGGAACTCCCGAGAGGGTGAAATTATGAAGCATAAATAACCTCACTTCATGAATCTCTCTCTTCTCCCTTTCAGGGAAACATCCCTGTCCCAAGTTCATTTCACTTTGCTTGACATCACAGAAGAAAGAAACTTCAAACTAATTCACACTATACTTTAGGTGTCTTAATAAATTACTTCTTGGGGAGGAGGGAGCTTGAATTTGGAATCACACATAGATGATAGTTAAACATCAGGGCTTAACCTAACTGCCAAAATCAGAAAGAACCGCAGTAGAATTTTAGGTATTGAGCACTTCAGTTGGCAAGAGACTTCAGGTGGAGAGATGCTGTCAGCCTCATTAACTCTCCACAGTGGTGTTATTATCTACTCCATCTGACATGTTACATGCCACTGTCACACATACTGCTTTGTGGTAGCCAGTTCAGACTCACTTAGCTGTTATTGAGTCCTTATAAAGTGGAAGGTGCTGAGCACTTAGGTAACATGTTACTTAATGAGAACCCAAGAGTCAATCCCACTAGACTTCTTGGCTGGTTTGGGGTAGAACTCCCTCATTTTGACTGATTTTATTCTTTCAACTATAATGCTCTATCTAGAAAGAAGATTGTTATAAGTGGTTCACAATCATTGTAATTGTCACACAATTCATTCCAGAAAGGGTGATTTCTAAGTTAATGTTAACAAATTATATGCATACTTCAAAAGATTATTTGAAAGACATAAATTGTCATTAATATTAATAATTTGTTCACCTCTTTCCCCTATTAAAAGCTTCAATCTACAAACATTTAAGGCTTGAATATTTTCAAGGGAAAAAAACACCATCTGAATGAATACTTAAATTATTGTGGTTATTAGTCCACATCAGAGCTGCAGTGCCCTGACCTAAGTATGGCAATGGGGCAGCATGGACCTGAACACAAGACTAAAGACACATTTTCATCTCTTCAGACAGGATGAGAAAGGCATTCCATCTCTAACAATTTATGGATGTGATTTTCAATCAGATTCCTGACTGCTCAGCTCTTACACTTTGAAAATGACAGCAATGAAAGCTGGTTCCAGGGCAGATTGGGGTAAATGGAGAACACAGAAATGCACTTAAGTTGCCTGTGAAATTCTGTGCTTCTTTCATCTACATCTGATACAGGGTTAGAAAATGGCTATGCAGATTTATGTAAAATAACATACAATCAGAAGTGTCCCCCCCCCTCTCTTTTTATTGTTAAATTTATTGGGGTGACATTGATTAGTAAAAATTACATAGGTTCCAGATATACAATTCTACAATACATTGTCTAGGTGTTTTATTATGTGTTCATCACCCAGACCTCTCTTTTCTTTTTTAATAAAGAGAACTGAAGTATTCTACCACTGCTATCCTTTCAGGCTTTTGCTTCCTATCACCCTCAAGTTGTTTTCCAAGATACTCTGACCTAATGCTGTGCTACCCAAATTCTGTTGCAAGTCCCTCTGACTATCTGTCTGTCCCATTTGCCTCTTTTCCCTTGCACTATTTTACTTTTCTCTGAAGCATTTGACAGGATTAAGCATTCTCTACAAATTCAGAACAAAGTGTAGTGGTCAAGAGCCCAGCTTCATCTTCTTTATCTGCAAAATGAGATTATTAATACTACCTTCTCAATGTCACTGTGAGAACTAAATGACAGCATTCATGTCAAGTGCCTAGGCTGATACCTGGTCTGCAGTGTTGGATAAAACCAACCAATAGCTTTGTTTCCATTACTTTACACTTATCTAGCTTTTCTCTTTCTTCAGACTTTTCTTTTTTTTTCCTCTCTCTTTCCCACTTTTTACTGCTTCCTCCCATTCTTTAAGTAGAGGTAATTCATTTCAAAGTTTTGTTCATTTTTTTATTTTCTCATCAAATGAAACAAGCTTCTTACTTCCAACGACTGTCTTTATGAAAGTAAAACCCAAATCTATGTTCTTATCTCAAATCTTTCTCTCACATTCCAGATTGGTATTTCCAGTGGTTTGGCTGCTGAACTTCACTTTCAGGTCTACAGACTCAGCATATTAGAAACTGAACAAACTACTCTTCCCCTCCATGCCTAAATCCCACTTATTATCTTGACTTCATTCATTCTATTTAGGATCTCCAATTCATTGAGTCTTTCATATTTGCACACTCAATTTCCATCTTAGTCTTTGGCAGTGGTTCTCAAGACCCTATACTTTTAAAATTATTAAGGAACCCAGAGAGCTTTTGTTTTCATGGGTTGTATCTATCATTGTTAGCCATGTTGGCTAATAAAACAGAATTTTTGAAAATATATATTAATCCATTTAAAAATAGCAATACTAAACTCATTACAAGTTAACATAACACATATGAAAAATAATTATTTTTTCTAAAAAAAAACATTTAATGAGAAGAGTAGCACTGTTTTTCATCTTCATAAACCTTTAATGTCTGGCTTTCTGAAGGGCAGCTGGCTTCTCATCTCTGCTTCTTCATTCAATCTGTTGTAATAGGTTTTAGTTGAAATATAGGAAGAAGTCTGGCTCACTCAGAGAAGAAGTAGGAGAAAAGAATCATACTTTAATAGCATTTTCAGGTAATTGTACATAGCCTTCTGGGACATTGCCCTAAACTCAGCAAGTGACAGCTTGTTAAAGGTTAGTTGCAATGTGGAATCTGAAACCATATCAATAAATTTTTCCTAATCTATTAGACTAAAACCCATTGATCTATTTTTTTACTTAGACTGTATCTTTTTTTTGGCGGGATGGTGGGGAACCCTGGTTGGAATCAAACCCAGGCTGTGGCATTGAGACTGATTAGATCTTTACACAGTTTGCCCCAATTTTGATAGAATTCATTAAACAATATCCTAAAAATCCCATTTGTTACTATCACCACAAATCTCATCAAAGTTTTTGAGTAGTGGGAAGTTTTCAAGCTCATGGTGATGGACACATGTTAACATTATTCAAGTTTTGGCTTGGAAGGTCAAATGTTATCATTTGATAACAAATATCATGAGTTGTTTTACTTCAAGTGATGATAGGCTTACTTTACTTGGTTTGAGTAAACCGAGATAGATTTTGAGAAAATGTCTGTCAGTCACCCAAATCTGAACAATCAGTTGTTCTTTTGAGTAAAGTGGTATTCTATTTAAAAAACTGTTCAATGTTCCACTCACAACTCAATTTCCTGTTTACTTTTCCTCAAGAAAGTCAGCATACTTTGTATGCAGAAGGGTTTTAAATACATATATATATACACACACACATATATATACACACACACACACACACACACTTTATATATACTCTCATTTTATCAACAGACTGTTAAAAAGAATGTTAAAATGTTACTCAAGAACTCTAATTTAATAAAATTAACAATTTTCACTGCTTTTATTTTCATTGTGATACTGGGAGTTGAAGAATACATTGACTGCTAGGTCAGGTCATGTGAGCGTTGCTGAAGCAACAGCAGTTTTTACACCATCATTGCAAAAATCAACCCAGTGAAAAAGGTAAATAACATCTTAGTATTGTTATGAAACTTGTTTTGACTATATAGACCCTCTGAAAATATCTTGGAGACCCCAAAAGTTCTACTGCCCACACTTTGAAAACTGTGACTATAAGGTATCTAACTCTTTAAAGTCAGTCTTCCCTACAAAAAGTCCTCAAATATGCTTATCCTTTCTTTTCCATTCCTCCTACCTTGACTAGTACTGAGACTTGTTAACTTTGCCCTGGATGTCTCTGACAGATGTCTACCTGCCTAGGATCATCTTGCAAGGCTTTGTGAAATCCTACCCAAGGACAGTAGGGAGCAGAAACCCAGGCCAAACTCCATGGGACATGGTTTGAGTAACATCCTCCAGAGGAAGGGACACATTTTATTAATTTGCCCAAAGCTGCAGTATGGGCTTGTAGAGGCTTTGTAATAGCTAATTTCACCTACTGTTTTCTTGCCCCAGTTCAATTCTACTGCCAGAGTAATATCTCTAAAACACAAATGTGATCACAATACTCCATCTCAAATGCCACTGGAGTAAATACTCTGAGCTTGAAATCCAAAGTGATCCTTGAGGGTTGCCAGATGAAATACAGGACACTTGGTGAAATCTGAATTTTAGATAAGCACCAATAATGTTTTAGTATAAGCATATCCCAAATATTACATGGACAAACTTATATGAAAACATTATTAGGAACCTTGAGGGAGTATCAAGATGAATGCATGAGAGGATGACTGTGAAACCACCACTAAAAATTACAAACTGAAGAGCCAAAATCCAACAAGGGATTACCCAAGTAAGACAGCCTCAGTTTAGATATCTACCTACCTCTAAAAAACACCTAAAGGGAGGCAAATGAGAGGAAAGGAAAGGTAGCAATGTGGGTAAGGGACTGCTAAAGCCCATGGCTGGCAGAAGAAGGACCAAGGAGGGGGCTTGGGAAAATGGGCTGAAGTGCAGCACAACCCCAGGTGGGCAAAGGAGCACCCAGAGTGTGCCCACCCTGGTCCTGAGTGGTTCTGACAGAGGGACAGGCCTGTTTCACAGCTGAGCCAGCATCCAGGGTAATGAGCCACCTCAGGACAAACAGCAGTGATGAACCGCACTGTCCCCACAGCTAAGCAGAAACTGTGAACACAGAGCCGGGCTGCTTCTCCATGCTCTCACCCAAATTGCCATTACCCTGTGCTGCAAACAAGCCCTGAGTCCTCCCCAACAAACTCCACCCCCAAGGGTACTACCAGGGGTCTCAGGGAAACTGTAAAACAAAGACACAGCACCTTCTGTCTGCACAGATCTAAGAAGCAGAGAATATCATTGCCCATCATACATCCCCAAAGAAGAGGCACATCAAAACCAAGGCAACTGAGTCAAAGAGTAGAAGCCCACCCATCAGGAAAGTTCCGAGAGTGAAAAAGTCTAACAACCAAGAGAAAATACTGTAAATGCTATAGTGACGCCAACTGGAAAGTGAAAGTCCTCTCCATATTGGCCAGAGGAAAAAAATCCCTGATGCCCAGGAAAAGAAACACATCAATTATAATGAACTCTCTTGGGAACAAAGCATCTCAGAGAGAAAATGGAAAATCTCCAGGAAAGGAACTTATAGATTTGGAAATATATGATCTAAGTGACACAGAATTCAAGATTGCACCCCTAAACATATTCAGAGAGCTCAGGGAATGCTGGCTGAGTACTCAGACCCAGATAAATGATCTCAGAAAGGATATTTCTGAACAAAAGGAACACTTTAACAAAGAAATTGAAACTATAAAAAAGAATCAAATAGAAATTCAGGGGATAAACAATGCAATAAAAGAAATAAAGCATGAACTAACTAGTATAAGAAGCAAGGTTGACCAGATAGAGAAAAATATTAGTGACATTGAACATAGAAACATGGAAATTGAACAGAAAAAAAAGAACAAGAGTTGAGAACAACAACAGCAACAACAACAAAAACGAAAAAGAAAGATCTCTACAAGAACTCTCTGACTCCATTAGAAAGAACAACATTAGGATAATAATAATACCAGAAGAAACAGAACAAAATTCTAATGACAGCTTAATCAAACAAATAGTAGATAACTTTCCAACCCTATGGAAAGAACAGAAACCCAAAATTCAAGAAGAAAACAGGACCCCTAGCTACCTTAATCCCACCAGACCTTCCTCAAGGCATATTTATACTGAAGGTTTTAAAAATCAAAGACAAAGAAAGAATTCTCAAGGCATCCAATGGGAAAAAAAAGTTATAAACTTCAAAGAAAAGCCCATCAACCTGTCATCAGACTTCTAAGCAAACACTTTTCAAACCAGGATAGAATGAAATCATATATTCAAAACATTAAAAGAGAGGAACTACTAGGCAGGAATAATCTATTCAGCAAAGTTATCCTTTAGATATGAAGGAGTCCTTTAGATATAAAGATTTTTTAAAAATACAGAAGATCACAAAATTCACCAACACAAGCCAGGTGCTCCAGGAAATACTGAAGGAGGCTACTCAACCTGAAACAAAAAACCTAAATAAATGACAAAAAGTTGGGACAACAAAAACATAAAAAGGGAAGAAGTAAAGGTTTAAATTCCCAAAAGACAATAGAAATTAAAAGTATGCTTAAGAAAAGGAGCCACTACATACATGAAACATTTATTATTATTAACCTCATGGTAACTACCCAAAAGAAAAAACCTGGAATCAAGACACACAACTGGAAAAAAAAAAAGAAAAAAGAGAAAAGAAAAACCATCAAGCTAAAAAAGCAGATAATGAGAATAAAGCAAAAAAGAAACCAAGACTCCATACAACCAAAAACCAGAAGACAAAATGGCCACAGAAAACCTTCATATATCAATCATCACCCTAAATGTAAATGGACTGAACTCACAAATAAAAAGGCAGAGTAGCTCATTGGATTAAAAAACAAAGCCCATCTATATGCTATCTCCAAGGAACACACCTCAGCCACAAGGACAAACACAGACTCAGAGCAAAAGGGTGGAAAACAATACTCCAAGCAAATGGCATCCAGAGAAAAACAGAAATACTCATACTTACATCTGATGAAACAGACTTCAGTATAAAAATGGTAATAAGAGACAAAAATGGACATTTTATCATGATAAAAGAGTACAACAAGAAGACATGACACTCATCAATACGTGTGGTCCCAACCAGGAAGCACCAAAATTTATAAAGCAAATACTTAAAGATCGAAAAGGTGAAACTGACAAAAACACACATATAGTAGGGGACCTAAACACCCCCTTGACAGTCATGGACAAATCATCCAAACAGAAAATAAATAAGGCTCTAAATGATACATTACAATTGGACATAATTGACATTTACAGGATGCTCCATCCTACAACACAAGACTATACATTCTATTCTAGTGTACATAGAACTAGTGCACATAGAACATTCTCAAGGATAAACCACATGCTGGGACAGAAAGCTAGCCTCAGCAAATTCAAGAAAATTGAAATCATACAAAGCATATTCTCAGACAACAAAGCCTTAAAATTGGAGATCAACTGCACAAAAAAATGCAGAAAAAAACCAGATATACATGGAAATTAAACAACATGTTATTAAAAATGACTGAATCAAAGAAGAAATAAAAGAAGAGATTAAAATACATAGAAACAAGTGACAATGAAAATACAATGTATGAAAATTATTGGGATGCAGCAAAAACAGTAATAAGAGGGAAATTTATATTGTTACAAGAAACAAGAAAAAGTACTAGTAAACAACCTAACACCCCATCTTAAAGAACTAGAAAAAGAAGAACAAAAAAAAAAAGCCCAAAGTCAGTAGAAGGAAGGTAAGAGTAAAAATTAGAGCAGAAGTAAATGAAATAGAGAACAGAAAAATGATAAAGAAAATTATTGCAACAAAGGGCTGGTTCTTTGAAAAAAATCAGTAAGATTGACAAACCCCTGGCCAGGCTCACCAAGGGGCAAAGAGAAAAAACACAAGTAACTAAAATTAGAAATGAAAAAGAAGAAATTACCACTGATACCACATAAATGCAAAGCATCACAAGAAAATATTATGAAGGACTATATGCCACCACATTTAACAACCTTGAAGAAATGGACAAGTTTTTAGAAACATATAGTCTACCTAGACTGAACCAAGAAGAACTGGACAATCTAAATAGATCAGTCAACAGTAAGGAAATTGAAACAATCATCCAAAACCTCCTTAAAGGCAAAAGCCCAAGACTAGACAGCCTCACCAATGAGTTTTATCAAGCATTCAAAGAGAATCTAATTCCTATTCTCCACCAACTGTTCCAAAAAATCTAAGAAGAGGCAATACTTCCCAACTTTTTCCACAAGGCCAACATAACCCTAATACCAAAGCCTGGTAAGGATAACACAAAAAAAGAAAACTATAAACCAATATCTCTCTTGAACACAGATGCAAAAACCCTAAATAAAATACTAGCAAATAGAATACAACAATGCATTGAAAAGATTATACATCATGATCAAGTGGGATTCATCACAGGAGCACAAGGATGGTTCAACAAACACAAATCCATCAATACGATACCCCACATAAACAAACTAAAAGATAAAAACCATATGATTATATCAATTGATGTGGGAAAAGCATTTGACAAGATACAACATCCATTTATGATCAAAACACTTAATAAAAATGGGTCTAGAAGGAAAGTACCTCAACATAATAAAGGCCATATATGACAAACCCTCAGCTAATGTACTGAATGCGGAAAAGCTGAAGCCTACTCTTCTAAAATCAGGAATAAGACAGGGATGTCCCCTGTCACCACTGCTATTCCATAGTGTACTGGCAAGAGAAAGGAATAAAAGGTACCCAAATTGGGAGGAAGAAGTTAAACTGTCACCTTTTGCAGATGACATGATCCTTTAAATAGAAAAATTTAAAGACTCCACCAAAAAACTATTAGAAATAATAAACAAATATAGTAAAGTTGCAGGATACAAAATCAATGTACAAAAATCCATTGCATTTCTATATACCAACCACAAAGCTTCAGAAAAAAATGAGACAAACTATATCTTTTGCAATTGCAACAAAAAGAATTAAATACCTAACAATAAACTTAACAAAGAATGTGAAGGACTTATATACTGAAAACTCTAAGACACCACTAAAAGAAATTGAAGAAGACACAAAGAAATGGAAAGATAATCTATGTTCATGGATTGGAAGAATCAACATAGTTAAAATGGCCATATTACCCAAAGCAATATACAGATTTAATGCAATTCCCATCAAAATCCCACAGACATTCTTTCAAGAAATACATTAAAAGAATTATCAGACTCATATGGAACCACAAAAGACCTCGAATCACAAAAACAATCCTACATAAAAAGAATAAGGCTGGAGGCATCACACTTCCCGATTCCAATCTATACTACAAAGCATCAATAATCAAGACATCTTGGTATTGGCAGAAAAACAGACACACAGACCAATGGAACAGAATCCAAATCCCAGAAATAAACCTACAAATATATGGACAGACAATTTTGGGCAAAAGTGAAAAATATACAATGGGGAAAAGATAGCCTCTTCAGTAAATAGTGCTGGGAAAACTGGAAAACCACATACAAAAGAATGAATCTGAACAGCAAATTGTCACCATATACCAAAATTAACTCAAAATGGATTAAAGACCTCCATGTAAGACGCAAAACAATAAACTGTATACAAGAAAACATTGGAACTAAACTGATAGACCTTGGGTCTAGGGAGGACTTCATGAGCCTGACCTCAAAGGCCAGGGTAATAAAAGCAAAAATAAATGAATGGGACTACATCAAACTAAAAAGCTACTTACAGCAAAAGAAACCATCAACAAAGCAAAGAGACGCCAATAGAATGGGAGAAAATATTTGCAAACAATGCCTCTGATAAGGGGCTAATATCTAAAATATATAAAGAACTCGTACAACTCAACAATATAAAAACAAACAATCCTATTAAAAAATGGGCAGAGGACCTGACAGACACTTCTCTCAGGAAGACATACAAATGGCCGACAGATACATGAAGAAAGGCTCAACATCGCTAGCTATTAGGGAAATGGAAATCAGAACCACAATGAGTTACCACCTCACACCTGTTAGAGTGGCTATAATAAAAAAGACAAGGAGTAACAAGTGTTGGAGAGGGTATGAAGAAAAAGGAACTCTCGAGCACTGCTGGTGGGAATGCAAACTTGTACAACCACTATGGAGGACAGTATGGGGGTTCCTCAAAAGATTAAGAATAGTGACTCTATGATCCAGCAATCCCACTTCTGGGATATTTATCCCCAGAATTTGAAAACCTTAGTTCACAAAGATATGCACCACAATGTTCATTGTAGCACTATTCACGGTGACCAAATCATGGAAACAGCCAGTGTCCTTTGACAGATGACTGGCTAAAGAAGCTGTGGTACATATATACAATGGAATATTATTCAGCCATAAGAAAAGATGAAATAGAGCCATTTATGGCAACATGGATGGAGCTTGAGACCATCATGCAAAACAAAATAAGCTAGTCAGAAAAAAGCAAGAATCATATGATTTTACTCACTTGTGGAACACAAAGCTAAAAGCCACAAAAGCAAAAATTCATGGACACAATCAATAGTTTAGCGGTTGGTTAGTGGTTATCTGAGGGTATGAGGGGAGCGGGGTGGGAGAGAAGAGACAGGGTCTCAACTATATGGTGATGGAAAGAAAATTGACTCTGGGTGATGAACACATAACACAACACATAGACGATGTATTATAGAATTGTGCACCTGGAACCTATGTAATTTTTACTAACCAATGTCACCCCAATAAATTTAACAATAAAAATACATTATTAGTTGTTTATCTGAAAGTCAAATATAAGGGGAGACCCAACAAAACCCGGAATTATCTTCTGGAGGACGGGTCCCTTGTAGTACAGGCTTCCCCCACTAGTTGAGTTTTCTAGGATCCCTTCTACATTAGTGTAGCAGCTGGCATAGTTGTGAGAGGCTGCATTCAGCTTCAGTGAATTTTTTTTGGAGACTCTTCCCACATGTTTGTGCAGTTTATGATGGGGGATTTACATAAACAACATGTGGCATGACAACACACCTGCCCACACCGTGCTGAACGTTCAGCAGTTTTTGACCAAAAATGACATGACCCCCGTATTCCACCCTCCCTATTCTCCCAATCTCACCCCAAGTGACTTTTTTTGTTTGTTTGTTTCTCTAGTGAAAAAAGTCCTCAAAGGGTAATGTTTTTCCAATATGGAAGAGGTAAAACAACAAACAGCAAAAGCCCTAAAAGGCATCGAAACTGACAAGTTCAAAAACTGCTTTGAGGAGTAAAAAAAGCATCTTGATAGGTGTATTGCATCAAACAGAGAGTACTTAGAAGTTGACTGAAGTTTAAACATTAAGAATAAATACACGATTTTTTAATAAATAAATTCCATTTATTAGGTTTTCCCCTTGCAAAACTATCTTGAATTTTTATTTGCTACATCTTCAACCATAACCCTTCTCAAATATACTTCACCTAAACTTTAACCAATTTGAATATTCAATGTTTTCAAGCAGACCCCCATGCTTAACTAACTTATCTCACCCTTGTACATTTATTTGTTCTGGCTCTCACTCTGCCTAGGTTGCGCTCTCTACTTTTCTTTTTCTGTCAAAATCCTGCCATCTCTCAATAGACAGAAGCTTTTACTGATGGCTCCAGGCACACATGGTCTCTCTCATCTTTGAACCACATGGCACTATGTATCTCTCATAAGGCACCTTACTTCCTCTAATTCATGTTTAGCTATGGAGTTGGTTGGTAGCTTATCCACTCTATTAGAATGTGATTTCCTTAAGGGCAAGGATCATCTTTTTTTTGTTCTTGCTGTGACTAGCAGCACAGTGCCCTGCACATATTTTGTGCATAATGCATAGTTGTTAAATTGCCAGTGTATAGTCTACCATGTTTTTAATAACTGTATTTTGGTTACTAACTGAAAACAATTGCTGGTTAAGACACTTTCACATTCGTCACATTTCAGATAAATAACATTAGAGGCTGATAAACACAGAAGTAAACCATGATTAGGCAATTCTCATAAGAGATAACAACAATCATAACTTAGAACATGATGCATTGAAATTACTATTCTATCTTTCCATTTGATTTGGTGTGGAGAGAAAGTAAGGCTGTTATAAAGCTATTTAAAGACATTTTAACCCTCATGGAAGAAACAGTATTGTATTGTCTTACTCCCTCCTGTCTTCTTTCATCTTTCTCACTTGCTCCCTCTACATGGGATATGCCATTCATATATGATGTATTAAGTAATAGGGTCATTTACCAAGAAACAGTCATGGCAAAGAAAGGCAATTAAGGCTTTCAAGCATGTAGTCAGTCATAAAGAAAAATGTCTCCTGACATAGGCTACTCCATATACCTAGAAAGGTACATGCTTAGAAACAATTCATTTAACCATGATAGAGGTTACCAGAACTTCTAGCTACTGAACTCTGGGACTACCTTTGTGGGATAATGATTGTTAATTTCTGCCCATAACTGTGTTGGGATATCCAACCTATCTTCCCTTCTCTCATATCACTTAATATGTTTTTCTGCCTTGTAGAAAAAATGTTTTTACTCATTTAAAGGTGAATGTAGATATCTATTGCTTCAAAAGAACTACCCACATACAGCTACTGAAATACTGAAATGACTCAATAGTTCTACAAATGATGCCTGCATGTCCTACTGCTATCACACCAGTCCACATACATCTCCATCATATATGGCAAAAATAATGGCCAATGAAACACAAAGATGAATAATCTCCTCAGACTGCAGAGTTCTTAGGACCCCATACATATCCTTAAGAGTTAATATGGTAAAAATACAAGGGCTCAGGAAAATTGAGTCCAACGGG
Source organism: Lyroderma lyra (assembly GCA_004026885.1). Classification (NCBI taxonomy): domain Eukaryota; kingdom Metazoa; phylum Chordata; class Mammalia; order Chiroptera; family Megadermatidae; genus Lyroderma; species Lyroderma lyra. The sequence continues at coordinate 221,710 of PVJL010001158.1, read as the reverse complement.
TCAGACTGATATTGTCTCATGACACTTTCCTAACTATGCCTAGCAGCATCGGTAAATGGAAAGATAATTTTCTAATCACAACACATGACCTTTCTTTGACTAAATGGCCACTTCATATAATTCAAAACTCCTTTATTGAGATGTTAACTTTAATGGGTTTGGAAGGAATACTATTTGTTAAGATTAATGTAGTTCTAAGAGGTGGCTCAAGACATGGTGTGTTTTAAGGAGGCTGTAATAATCCTTGACTTCAAGTTCTACTGCTTGAGGAACATACAAAGACTGTTTGGAAAAAAATCCAGCCATAAATGGCTCTATTTTTCATAATAACATGGCTGGATACTTTCCAGACAGCCCTCGTATTTCAGTTTCCTCATCCTTTTCTCTTCATATTTAACCATTCCTGCTCCCTCTCCATTTCTTTCTTACTGCTGATTTTAAAGAAGGAAAATCTAGCATGCCAGTTTCAAAATAAATAAAACTGTAGTAAATTAGTTGGATTAAGCAGCCTTTTAAAGAAAATCGCTGATTATTTATCACTTTCTTGCAAATACAGATTATGCAATTTCCTTTTATTGGTCCAACAGTCATCAACTTAAATTACATGACAAGATCTATCTAGTTTGTAAACTAGTGTGTCTGTTATAAACTCTTATTTTGTTCGTTAAGCTCCATGTTACTAACCATTGAAAAAAGAATCAAGCTCTAGCTCCCATATCATATAAAATAAATAAGAGAAGACATTTTAAACTTTTGAACTAACGAGATAAGCTATAAATAGAAATATTAGTTTAGGATTCATTCAGTTTTACTAGTGAAATTCTGAAGAGACTAAGCCTTTTGGTTGATTGAAAAGCACAAAGTACTTTCATGCTTTCTGAGATAATTCTACATTCAATTATAGCATCTTGTCTCAGAGATGCTCCATCTATAGAGATTGGTTTATAATCTTAAAAACTAAAGGAAATTCCCTTTACAGGTCCAAAATGAGAGGTAGCATGTTTGCATGTAAAAAGAAAAACAAAACCCAAAACATGGATTCTATACTCAGAAAGCTTTCAATCCTACTCTTAGCAAAATCAGATTAATTACTTAGCCATATTAATTACTCAGCTCATATTTCTTTTCTGCAACATGAGGCTAATAACATTTACCTAGGTTTTTGGTCAGTAAACATTCCATAAAGGGAAGCAAGTTTTACTTAATAACCTTTGCCTTGGCTACACAACATCTGTAACGTTAATAAAAATTTCACATCTTCATGTTTTTGTAGCAAGAAATGCAAAAAGCATCCATCAGTATGCAAATTGTTGATATTACCACTTTCCTGCATTAGGAAACCTGAAACTCAATGATACTCAATAATGATAAGAGGTAGAATAGCATTTAGCTTTCTTTTTCTGGAGTTCAAATCAGTGTGAAGGTGAAATGCTGGGCCCTCCCATGGTGACTGTCAAACTGCCAATTGTGTTGGTCTCGATCATACAAATGGGAAAAATTCATTTGAAATTGAAAAGCTCTGTAGAATTGTCATTGTCTTTGATACGGGCCTCCCTCAGATGAGAACCTTGCGGAGTTGTAGAAAGGGTAGAAATGTGTTGGTGAAAGCTGTCCACATGCTGTGTCTGTACATTTAGGAGTAAATCACAGTGCTCTTCCTGCTGTTCAAGACGCTGTCTGTTGACATTAAAACGTCCTCACAACTTATAAAAATCATTAAGCATTCCATTTGCACCTCCCTGGTGAGAAGTTAAGAAATAAAAACCATGCCAGCCAGTGTACATTTCAAATATTTACAATACTATACATTCTCTCCAGGCAGTACTTTGGCAGTATCCCTCTGAGAAATTAGTGTAGACCCAGAATAGCCCTCCCAAGGCCAGCATTTTATTGAGGAAATCTCAGAGTCACTTCTTTCTCTATTTTCCCCCAGAACTCTAATCTCTTACTGCTGATGCTCAGGTCACAGAATAAGAAAGGGAAAGAGAAGCAAAACAAAAGAGAAGGGAGAAGACAGAGAAGAAAAAGGGAGGGAATGGAAGATAAGAGGAGGAGAGGGAAGGGGAGAGACAGGGGTAAAAGGATAATAACGGGCATTTAGCAATTGTTAAATATTTACACTAAACTGAGCTTCCACTGGCACATATCCATTCTGAATCTCAGCGGAACTGTAGTTTCAGTAACAAGGGATGAAGTGTACCAATATGATGGCTTGTAAGTATCCTACATGAAGGAAAAATAAGGAGATCAGCAGTTTTTAATGCTATGAAGATCACTCCTCGATGAATCAAAGATTAAAGACACTAAGAAAATTTCTCAACAGTAAAATTTGTAAAATGATGGGGAAAAGTAGTGAAAATGATTTTGGAATTTCTTTCCTAGAAGAGTATTTTAAAATGGAATACACTTTTACCTTTCTGGGATGGTTAGGAGAGGCTCACCTGAGGGTGAGAAGCACCGAGTCCTAAAAGACATGTCTGACTGCGTGAAGTCTTTTAGATGGAAGGAAGGAAACATTATGAACAATGGGTTGAGGGCAAGAGAAAGAGGTAGAAAGGGAAATCCAAGGAGAGCTTCTTGCTTAGGTTCAAGATGTGAATGAGGTTAACAGGCAGAGATTCCTTCCCACACATCACCATTTGATAACCAGGTTCATATTGTTCTGAAAATGTATCCCTCAGTGTAATCCAGCACCAGATCCCTGAACTGAATGGTTATGTCACTGAAAATGCCACTATTCTCAAATGGCAGGAATCACCACGATGCTCACCATGTCCACCATCATCTCTGGCATGAATGCCTCCATGCCCCAGGTGTCCTACATCAAGGCTGTGGATGTGTACCTGTGGGTCAGCTCCCTCTTTGTGTTTCTGTCAGTCATTGAGTATGCAGCTGTGAACTACCTCACCACAGTGGAAGAATGGAAACAATTCAGGAAGACAAGAAAGGTACTGCCTTGCTGTGATTATCAGATCCCTTCTGGAATGTGAAAAAGATTATCCTCATCTATAACCCTCTCTTGACAGCACTGTCAGCCCTTGTATTAAGTACATATGCCTTGGCAAGATGCAAGTTTGCACGATGGTGACATTTTAATATTGAAATTTATTCTATGTGCTGTGTGCTGGCTGGTTTCCTCAGCATCCTCATTCACGTTTGCCAGTTTTGTGTGTGTGTCTCGGGAATTTTTCTCCGTGTGCTCCTCTCCACTAGCTCTATCACTTGAAAGAAGAGGTTGATATATAAACCACATTCTTTAAGTGCATGATGATGGTGATAATAGTAACAGCTAATATGATGAGTATTTACTATGCTACGTAATTCTCAAAGTAACCCCAAGAGATTGGTACTTTATTACCCTCATTTTACTGAAGTGAAATAGGAGCAGGTGGGTTGTAACTTGGCTGAGGTCATACACAGCTCAAGAGGAATCAGGATTTGCTTCTGGGTTTCCCTGACTCCAGAATGTGGTATCAACCAATACATAATGTTTCTCTCCACCAAGAGCTAGGATTATTTTTTTCTTCTTGTTTCTTGTGATAGTGGTAGAGTATAAAGAGAGGTTTTCTCCAAAGTATGTTGCAAATAAGGTGCCTTCTGGATTTTAAATATTATTTCACAGTTTTTGTGACATTGCTTTATAAAAATAGATCGATTGATCTCTACCTGATTCATTTCACAAAGGCTTTAAGCACCAGTTCCTTGTTATTTTGAGAACTGACATACACTATGTACTTCAGAAACCTAACTGATTAATTCATTTGCTAGCATACACTTGAGATTATATGTACTCATATGTATATATACACATATATACACACATATACAAGTAATTTTAATGTAATATATTCACATTGGTTTAAGAAATTCTTATACAATGCATTTGTAAACACTGAAAACATTATTTAATACTTTTATGCTTCTAGTGAGAGCATTTCATACTTTTCAGAATGTTTTTATATTCTCTTCTTCAAATGAACCCTCATATAGGTTTTGCAGAGATTATCTCTATTTTAAAAATGAAGAGGCAGACTTTTAGAGAAGTAAAGTGATTTGCCAAAAGATTCGCTGCCAACACAGCGGCAATAGCAATCCAGTTCTCCTGCAATGTTAACTTCATTCTCTTACTGTATATCCTTTGCGTCAAAGCTGTAATTGGAGCTGATTTTGCTTTACTGCAGGTGCTTCAGTTTCTTTTGTTGACACATACATACCCCACAGTGACTGCTACACAGGTGTAAAAAAACCGGAAGCTTACAGAGAAGTATGCAGTAATAAGTGTTTACACATCACCTGGGACTAGTCACAGTTTTCTTTCAGTAGGTTGGGGGTGAAATTTGAGAGTTTGCATTTCTAACAAGCCCAAAATGCTGCTTGATCCATTGCTCACACTGTGTATCGTAGTGATTTAGATAATCTATGAAATGGAAGGTGACAGAGAAAAATGTGTGACAAGGGAATGAATTTGTTGCTCTTGTTTTGTTTTTATGTGGGGGGTGGATAACCTAAGGAAGAGGTACTAAAGTAACTTTGACTCACCTCTATCTAGTTCTTCAACTTTAAAATAACTGTCTTCTCATCCACATGTGCTACACAACACGTTAACTCTATCTGGATTTGTTCTTTCAACTTGATGGAGTTGTACACAATTTTCCTATGTACCACTCAGAAGACATTTTTAAATTATTTTTTTGTTTTTAATTGTGGTAAAATACAAATAACATAGAACTTACCATCTTAACCATTTTTAAGTGTATGAAAGGGGACCCCAAAAATCCTGGAGTTTATTATAAAAAATTGTGTATTCATTCTTACATGTTTTAACTTTAGTGACCTTCAAGAAACTCTCTGATGCATTACACCTATCAAGACACTTTTTCACTGCTCAAAACAGTTTTCGAACTTGTCAATTTTGATGCTTTTTAGTGCTTCTACCATTTTTTGTTTCACCTCTCTCACATCAGCAAAACTCTGCCCTTTGAAGACTGTTTTCATCTAGGAAAACATAAAAAAAAGTCACTCAGGGCAATACTGGGTGCTTAGGGAGGGTGAGGCACAGGGATCATGCCATGTTTGGTCAAAAACTGCTGAACACTCAATGCATCGTGGGCAGGTACATTGATTGTCATGCTGCACGTCTTTCGGGTAAATCACTCATCATGAAGTGGGCAAACGCGTTGAAAGAGTCTCCAAAACAAATTCACTGAAGCCAAACATAGCATCTCACAACCAAAGCAGCTGGTATACTGATGCAGATGGGTTCCTAGAACACTCACCTTATGGGGGAAGCCTGTACTACAAGGGGCCTGCCCTCCAAAAGATAATTCCATTTTTGTGTCCCTACTATACATAGGGTGTCTCTCAAAATGTATACACACTTTAACAGCTAATAATTCATATAAATTTCTCCCCTTTTCAGGATTAACCAATTTAAATAATGGGTAAAGTCTGGTGAATGCAGAATAATACCCTCCATGTTCACGAGACCTCATGCCACAAGACATTTTTTTAATGGGGATACATAAAAGATAAAGGTTACAGTACACAACTGGCAACAGTCAACAAATTGAGGGCAGCCATTGAATAAAAATGTGCACAAATACCAAACGAAATGATTCTTGATGTTTGTGACTCCATTACTTTGCATTGTCCGCAGTGCCTGTACCAGAACTGTCATCAGCTTATAAACAGGCATTGACAAAAAAACAATTTTTTGTTTTTTGTAGATTCTTTTAAATTTTGAAATAAGCTATATGTTAATAAACACTGACTTTATAATCATTCAAAATGTGCTTACATTTTCTTGTGACACCTGTACACTATTTGGTCAATTACATGTTGATTTCTTCATTGCAGTTGGCTACACTATGGGTTGGGTTCCTGTCAAGCTCATCCTGTTTACCACCATGTCTGCAAAGTACTATGCTACATTTTAACATTTAGTAAGAATAGCATTTAGTAAGAACTTCTCAGACCTTGAGACCCCTTTTCATATCTAACAAAGGAATGGAAATTTTAATAGGGATACTAGGAAGGGCTATTTGAGATGAGAGCGGAAGCCAGTTTAAGAAAGAGAGATGTATGAGCCACACAGATGGATATGATGTCACCTTTGTTATTGATAAAGCAGTTTGAAGAAAGTGGCTTAATTAGATCTGTGACCAGGAGCGCTCACTAATATTTTATCACTGAATTAAAAGTACTTATCTTCTTGGTCACTGGCTAAGCGAGCCAATTCAGGACTCTCCCTGTAAAGACAGTCTCCTTGTACTTTATTTCAGAGATTAAACCTGGACACCAATGTGGCTCTCAAAAGGGAATGAGCCAGACATACCAGTCCTTCTCCCAAATCCCTAAGGTTAAGTGATTGAGGGAGAATGAGAAAGGCCAGGAATGTTAGCTAATGGAGTTCCTATGAAATAATGAAGTCAGGCAAAGCTCATTTCCTACCACCACTCACATGTTCCAATCACCCTCTAGACACCAGGGACTGTGGAAAAATTATCCCTAGTGTTGGAGAAAGGATGCTATTTTCTTCCTTATCCCTCCATTCAAATGTTTCCCTAATCTAGGACTTAGAACTTAGTTTAAAACAATCCAATCTATAGTTAAGATATAATATGCTTTTGCTTTGTGCTTATTTATAGATTGGAGTAAAAAATTAAAAAGCAGTTCTAAAACTCTTTCTATTGGAACCACCAACTTATAAACTTGTAGAAATTAATAGCCCACTGGTAAATTGTATACTGCAAAACTTAATCAATTCTACAGATAGTACTAAATTATCATAATGGAGAAAGGAAATGGTCCCTGAAGATTTTGTCTTAACACAATAATGATATTAATATTTTTGTTAGGATAAAATAAGGGGTATCCAATAAGATGACTCAGTATTCCGGGTGGTTGGCAAAACCACTGAAGAAACTGTACATAGAGATGTTATCCTCAGATACAAAGTTGAATATATTATGAATATTATTTTTGTCTATCTGAGGTTAGTTATTCAGTTTTTATCTCATTTCATATTTATTTTGTCCATTTTCATTTTATTACAGAGTTTCTACAATTAAAACGAAAAGGGACAACATAACTTGTTATGGGTCCCTGGTTAGTTTATTGACTACACAGAATAGTCTCCATATCTTTTTTAAGATTAAAAACAATTTTTTTGGTTGAATATAAAAGATATTTTCATTTACAGTTGACATTCAATATTATATTAGTTTCAGGTTAGACGTTTATATAATTTAAGAAGTGATCCCCCTGATAAGCCTTGCACCTACCTGACACCATACATAGTTATTACAATATTAGTATCTATATTCCCCACGCTGTACTTTACATCCCATGACTATTTTATAACTTCCAATTTGTACTTCTTAATCCCTTCCCATTTTTCAGCCAACCCGCCAACCCTGCTCCCATCTGGCAACCATCAGTTTGTTCTCTGTATCTATGAGTCTGTTTCACTTTTGTTTGTTCATTTATTTTGTTTTTCATATTCCACATATAAGTGAAATCATCTGGTATGTCTTTTTCTGTCTGAATTATTTCTAGTCTCCATGTCTTTTGAATTCATTAAAATAATTAGGTTTTTAAATCACTATGAACCAAATACATATTTTGGCAGAATTTAGTCTGCTGCATCCAATTTGAATTCTGAATAATTTTATCCAATAGTAGCCAGTTTTTATTTGTTCATTTTTAAACTTCCCTATAGATCAAGAAGTGGTTTTGTTTTCTCAGAAAGCAAGTAGTTACAGCTGCTTCATAGATACTGCTCTATACCAGTGAGAACCACTATCTCCCTCAGAGTAAAACCTTAAGGAGAAATGGTAGTTTAGATTCAATCAGGCACTGAAAATGGAAAGCATTGATAATTCGCTTGTTCCAAAAAATAAGCCAAGTTGTTTAATTGGATTGTTAGCATCATTTATAGGTACTTTTCAGCAAAAAGGATAGGTTTGGCCAATTTGCATTTTAAAAGAACTAAAATCTTCCTCTACCTTCAGCCCATATTTAAACATAAATGGATCACCAGATTGTTTTGTTTTTGGACAAAAAACACACTGACTGGGCATACTGCTGTATTTTCTCTGAAGAGGAAAAATACACTGAAAAGCAAATTTAATTGGCTTATACTGCTCTTCTGATAAATCATGTTCAATTTCAACTCACAAACTTATGCCAAACATTTCATACTATTACTCTGAAACAAAGGAAGAATACCTGACACTGTTTCCTTGTGGGGAACACACATTGAGTATAACAGTGCATCAGACCAGGACTAAATTAGAAAATACTGACATTATAGTTTTGTAACATTTATATGTATAATAGTGAACTATCTCTATGGAAATAATTATAAACCTTGCTAAATCCCCATTAAAAAATGTACCTCTAAGACAATGTTTTCCATTTATTATTAAAATAACTTTTAGTCAGACACAAGAAGTAAAACCAGAATTCTATTCTTTAAAATAAGCAAAATATTCTTAGCATTTATTGAAACTACTTTTAAAATGTGATTGTTAAGATTTTTACTGTAATTCCTACTCATAAAACCATATTCATGACTTATTAACAGAAGTCTTTTTATCAGATTTCTGGAATGTACAATATTGATGCAGTTCAAGCTATGGTCTTTGATGGTTGTTACAGCGAGACTTACATGGACCAGACTTCCTTTTGTCTACACTCAGAAGAAGACTCTATTCGAGGAAGATTCACAGACAGCTCCAGTGCAGATTCGGCTCGGATAAAGAGAAGAAAATCCCTAGGAGGGCATGTTGGTAGAATCATTCTGGAGAACAACCATGTCATTGACACTTATTCAAGGATTTTATTTCCCATTGTATATATTATATTTAATTTGTTTTATTGGGTTGTATATGTGTGAAGAGAAATTCCCAATGTATAAAACTTGTTTTGGAGTCAGAGTATGTTGAACAACAACAGTAAGCAACAACTCTTGAATATAAATTGGACTGAGAGTCAGCCAGTCATGTCTCCTGGTCTAAAGAAGATTTGAAAGTTGATTGATTTACATCCAGGAGAGTTTACGGTCCTAGGAGAATCTGACTCCACAAATAAGAGTCACAGACATGTGTACATGTTATTATGAAAAAACAATTTCCATAGGGATGGGCTTTGTAACTGCTTCACCTGGTTCTCTTTGCTTTCTAAATGTAAATTTTCTGTATTTAACTGAGGAATAAAACTGGACTATGACAATAATTCAAGGATAGTTAGTTCCTTAGTTCATTAGTGTTAGCCAAGTGCCACATTACCTCCCAGAGCAGAATCTGCCTAAGGAAGACCCAGCATGGTGGTGGTACCATGGACACACACATGGCTGAGTCCCATGAAGACCATCCCTCTCCTATTTCAAGTCTTTTATCTTATATCACTAAGTTTCATATAGGCCACAAAACTGTAAACTTCACTCAGTGTTCTTATCCAAATGTTAAATTAATATATAAACACTTCAGTAAGAGCTTCTTACAAGTTTTGTAGTTAGGGGTTTCCTGGTGGTGTAGTGACTAGGCTTTGATGCTGTCAACGCCATGGCCTGGGTTCAATTCCCAGCCAGGGAGCCACCAAAAAAATAAATAAATAAAAATAAAAAATATGTTGCAGTTGAGGTATATAGCTTTCATAGTTTTTGGAGGTATTTACTTAATTACTTTATTCACTAAATGTTTATTGATCTTCTATATGCTCCACACATTTTATTAGGTGTTCTATACAAAAAAAAAAAAAAGTCAAAATGACATTTATGCCATCAGTGAGTGCACAGCCTAGCAGGAACGGTGAATTGGTAGCTGTAATAGATAATAAATGTACTGGATGTTAAATTATAGGTAAGTATGAGGGCTGTCTGGAAAAAAATCCAGCCATAAATGACTCTATTTTTCATATTACATGGCTGGATACTTTCTGGACAGTCCTTGTATGCTACGCTGTCTGACTTCTAAAAAAGGGATACCAAAAGAAAAAAAAGAACATCCACAAAGGGATGGGAACTCTCAATTTACAAGTAATTGAAGGTGCTTCCAGACATGGTATTGAGTGAAAAATTGAATGAAATATATATATCCCCTAGTAATCTTTAGTAACTTTGGTTAAACCAAGTAAATGAAGTCACCTGGGTATTAAATAGATGTTTGTTAACTAGTAAACCCTCTAATGATCAGCATTCATTTTGTAAATTGGCAGTGTGCATACTGTTGTATTAAGTATTTTGTGAAAAACGGCCCAGTTAGAGATAAGCCCTTTGTAGGATGTGTGAAATATTTCCCCTCCTATTTTGACTTCTGGGATTGAATTATGGGAAATAAATTAGTGTATTACTTTCAGTGTATTGCCATTTATTTCACCACGAAGTGAACCAAACTAATTTGAATTATTTCATGCCAGGTAAAGAAACAAGTAACTTCCTCATTGTTTACCAGTAATATTGGTTTTGCTTCTCTGCTGTGAATGACTTAGGGTTCTAGACACTTATCTTTCCCTTGGGTGCAAAATATTTAAAAGCAATTCTTTCTCTGTTACAGCTTGCCTATGGGCAGGCTAATTCTGAGATACTTCAGTTTATTTTCTTAATTAATACAACTTTCCAAATTCAAAACTTTCCAAGGATTATATTTTTCTAGGAAACTGTCCAAAATTGAGCTCATTTATTTAAAAGCTTTCTCTAATTGTAGACAGACCATAAATAAAATTTAAAACTATTTATTTACTAGTTTTTAAGCTTGACTTAAAAGAAACAATATTTTCATAGGACTCTTATTTTCAAAATACAGAACTTATTAATATCATAGGTGGATCTTTGGGAATTTGTTGCTATTATTTGAGCAGAGTACTACAGTTACATTAACATTTGATTCTGACATACTTTTGTATGTAACTGGTGTTTTAATAAAAGGACAAATCTACAAATGAACAGAACAAATGTACATTGTTCCCTTTTTCCATCTCCCGTTCTTCAGACATTTCTGTTTTTCTCCTTTAAACTATAACATTCAGGATTCTAGTGCTTCCTGTGGGCATAGTCATTTCACATTTTTAAATCAAATGCATCACTGAATACATCTGGCGATGTACGTTACAAGAATGTTTGTATCATATCACGTATATACTCGGCATTCCTCTTGAGGAATTAATGCACAATTGTTGGCCAAACAAACATAACTTTTGTTAAGGTCTAGAAATGCAGGCATTGTGTTCTTCAGTAATAAATATCTAACATTGAGAAATAAAATATGTTTACTGCTCAAGGGAATTATTGGAGCATTTGGAATGAGCTCCTAGGATTTTAGCCAGTTTCTTCTCAAATCAGTGGCTTGTGAAGACTGTGAACAAAGCTATTGTGAGCTTCATTTCTGCTAGGGAGCAACAAGGGTTCTCCTTGGGTTCTAATTTTAAGAAGAATGAAATGGCATTTACATGAGTGACAGACAGCATATAATAGTTAACTCATTTGATTTTCAGTTCATTTACTGAAACAGACTGTGTGTGATTATTCACTGATGGGTAAACTTGGATAAAATGAAAGGATTATGGAAAATAAGCTGCTTTTTAAGATTAAGAAAAAGCCAGTCTGCTCTGTAAACTGCCTAAATATAGAAATGGGCTATTTTATAGGTACTGCTCTGAAAATACAATGAAGAGATATATTTTTAATTTAATTTTATTGGTTTGTTTTGATTACATAAGAAATGCAAATTTATTATAAAAATTTAAAATAACCAATTGGCAAAAGAAGAATCATCCAGTTGGAATTAAACAGTTAACATTTTAATGTATACTGTTAAGAGTTTTTCTATGTGTAACATATATTTTTCTTATGGAACCATTTGTATATGTTAAATTTCTTAATTAAACACATATCGTAACAAACACTGTGCTAGAGCTACAGTAATGAAAGTTGGGCAGTCACTGACTTATTGAACTTACATTCTATTCAGGATGTGTCTAAATTAAGCCATTTGTAGCCACATTTTCTTCTCCAGATCATAAACAAGTTTCTACTTTTTTCAATTTTCTCACAAATGATTTTTTATGTAATTTTCCTCCGCAAACTAATTTTTATATGCTACCAAGCAGTCCTCTGAAGTGGTGTACCATAGTTTATTTAGCTCACTTTCTCCGGAGGACATTTGCTTTATTTCCTATTGTGTGCTATTACAATGGGTTGCAATTAGCAACATAAAGAGTATTTTGCATTATTTTAGAAAGAAATGAAATTTCTAGCCATATCCAAACTTCACCATTTATTTCCTTTCTAAGAATGAATCCCTGTTTGCCACTACAATCTGCCGTGTCATGCTTACTCACATGTCTAGGGTAATGATTACTGTTACTGAAGAAACATTTTCTTTTTCAGTTTATTTTTTCCCCAAGAAGCAAAGTATTCCCTTTATGTAATAGAAGTTTCAGCATCATATACAATACTTATATTAAAGCAGTTCAATATATATTTATTGAAAACATGCTTCCTTCTATAACTGTTGTTAGCACCACAAGTCATTTTTTTAAATAGAAGAGTAGCTGAGATTGCAAATATTTGCATATGAGTTGCTAGAAAATCCTAATTTATGGTTACATTGTCTAATTCCTTGCAGGTGGGTTAGTTTTCATGAGTGAGGTCTATCATTTGATATTGTGCCACTAATAAGGCTGTTTAAATCACAAAACACACATACATATAAAAATATAATTTTTTTAACATGGAGACTAATAAGGAAAGTAATTATATTCAATCCTGTAATTATCATTAAAGTAAAAATCCCAATTAGATTAAACAATATTCTCAAGCAAGACAAAGAGTTGGTAAGGGAATTGCTATTTCAAGTACAATTCTGTACCTGGTGCTGCTGGTATTTCCTGGCAGGGCCTTCGACAAAGCAGTCCATGTTATACTTCATCTACCCCATTTATGGAATGAAGCCACCTACTCTATGATTATAAACATTGCTTTAAAACACTTGATCAAACTGTAAAGCCCTGTTTATTTTCAAAGTCACATCACTCTCCAACTGCAATTTGATTTAGTTAGATTTAACAAAACACTTTAACATATTTTTTCTCTTTTAAACAAACTGTAAAAGAAAAATGCACTGGCTAATTAAGGAGATGGTTTCACCAGGCTACAGCAATAGGAAGGATATTCATTAACAAGAAACTTCTCAAAGTAAAGGAAGGGGACTGGGAAATCCATAGAGGCAGGTAAACAAGGGAGTCATATTCACTGAGGAAGGGTAGAGGTGGGTCTTATTTCAGAGTATGTGACAGCAGGATAGTGGTGAGGGGATTTCTCCACTCTTGCTACTTACCAGGAACAAAGGGACTCAGTTAAAGTTCACCATTTTCAGTTCTTCCATTTCATCAACTGCTAACATAATGTTACTGAGTTAACAACACATGAAATAAATATTTAGAGCAATCACACCACCCCAAAATAACTTAAAATATGTTTTGTTAGTTTGCATCTTGGTCGAGGTCATATTTAAATTATGAAAGAATCCAAAAAAACGTAATTATCTTCTGGAGCAGCAGTTCTCAACCTGTGGGTAGTGACCCCTCTAGGGGTCGAACGACCCTTACACAGGGTCGCCTAAGACCATCAGAAAACACATATCAGATATTTACATTATGATTCATAACAGTAGCAAAATGACAGTTATGAAGTAGCAACAACAATAATTCACCACAACATGAGGAACTATATTAAAGGCTCACCGCATTAGGAAGGTTGAGAACCACTGTTCTGGAGGGTGCGCCCCTTATAGTACAGGCTTCCCGTCTAGATGAGTGTTCTAGGAACCCATCTGCATCAGTGTACCAGATGGCGTTGTTTTAAGACGTTGCATTCAGAAGAAACGTCCTGAGTTGTGGCAAACAGATGACTGGTTTTTTGACCATGACAATGCACCTGCCCACACTTTGCTGAGCGTTCAGCAGTTTTTGACCAAAAACACATGACCCCTGTGCTCCACCCTCTCAACTTTGCACTGAACGACTTCTTTTTGTTTCCCTGGATGACAAAAGTTCTCAAAGGAAAACATACCAATGTGGAAGAAAAATATGGCAGAAGCAAAAAAGGCATCAAAATCAGCCAGTTCAAAAACTGTTTTGAGCAGTGGAAAAAAACATCTCAATTGGTGTATTGCATCTAACGGAGAGTACTTTGAAGATGACTTAAATTTAAACACGAAAGAATAAATACACAATCTTTTATAAATAAATTCTGGGATTTTGGGTCACCCCTCGTAAATGGTGAATCAATGTGAAAGGACGCCTACTCCAGTCCAGTCACCCTCCAAACTTACCTTGGCACTGCCAGTCCAGGGCAGAGAAACACCTTGTGTATGCCCCATCATATCCCCTGCCAGGGGTGGAGGGCAACCGAGGGCATAGGAAGGCGGGTAGAGTATGGGAAAGGAGGTATAGAACCTATCCCACAGGGCAGGAGGCAGAACTGCAAATGCCAAGTCCTAGTACACTCTCCCTCATTCCAACAGATTTCACTTACCAAAAAAAATTCAAAGATTACATTATTAAGAATTTCAAAATGGTGACCTCACAGCATTCAGCTCCAAGGGTGAGGCCTTATGTGATAAATGTGCCCTGGTTGGAAGGTTGCAATTTACTAAGGTTCACCCCACCTGCTGTGGTTTGGGGGATTCCAACCATGACCAGTTTGTTAGGGAGGCTGATTTCCCCACCTCTGGCCAGGGCAAGCAGGAATGAGCTACCTGTGATATTGTTTTCATGAGAAAATGAATTACAGAAACAAAATAACTTTTTAATGATTCTTTGGATTAGATAAGTTGGGGACTGGATAGTAGTTTGATTCTTGTCTTCTGGAAGAGCTTTTAAACGCAGGACTAAAAGCAAAAGATGAAAAAACAAAGTAAACAGTACATTAGAAATGCCATACATTCTAGAAGCTCTCTGGAAAAAATAATGGGCTAGTCTCACTCTCAATACTCCTCTTCCTAACTTTCTCTTTCTCCCTTTCTTTATAGACATGACAGGCACTGTTTAGGTCTAAAGATGGAATGAACATGACCTTTTTGTTTGTTTTTGCATGCCATGCTAAGAAATCAGGATTATAATGAAAATATCACATATATCACATTGAAAGACTAATTTTGTATCAGGGGAATGCCTATACAAGATGTATGAGTTTTCCCTTGCAGAGCTGACCTCAATATATACTTCTGTTCTGTTAAACATCCTAGGACTTATCTGTATGCTGGAAAATGATTTTTGGTGTTGACTTGAGAACTTTATGACAGACACAAAGTACTGCTTTCTCTGCAAAGGACAAGTGTGAGAATTTACACATTTTTTGAATCCCTATAACATCAATACTGTTCTATTTCACCTTGAGTGGATGTTTTGAAGTCAAAATAGAGAGGAAAGCACATTACCAATATCATGTCAAGCAGATTAGTTTTTTTGTAGTCTTTTTTGGAGAAAGCTAAATTTGATATGAATTCTGAGTTTCCCTGATTAACAGTTGGCTGACTGATTTGGCTCCAATCTTCTACTTTCTAGTAGTGTGACCTTGTGTAAGTTACTTTTTTTTTTTTCTTTTTTGGTATGTGGGTAGCTCCCTGGCTGGGAATCGAACCCAGGCCGCAGCGCTGACAGCGCCAGCTGCCGAAGCCTCAGCCACTACATCATCAGGGAACTCCCAAGTTACTTAACCTCTCTTCACTTTCCTCAACTGTAAAATGGAGGTAATCACAAGAGTGTGAAGAAGTGAGGAGTCTGTAAAACACGTAGCTAACATGGTGCGTAACAGGAAGAAGGTGCCTGACAGGAAGAACTCAATGCAAGGCCTCCTACTGTTAGTTTGGGACAAGTGTAACACAAGGGTATATACTTTGTTCTCATTTGCTCTTGTGTTACTGGGTCATAAGAAACAGCCATAGGTTTTAATCATTTTGAGAGAATGAAATAACATCCTTTGAGTCTACAGAGCATAGATGTGCCATCACATCATCCCCCTGCCCTCTCCTGCAGAGCCTCCCTACCCAACTTTAGAGTCAAAAGGAGAGAGCCTTAGGTCTAAATTACTTAAATATGTGCTTTTGTTCTTGGCTTTTACAGCCACAGTAACAAAGAATTTCCAGTATCCTTTAAACCAGGATTAATTCTCTCTCCAGGAGCAAAGTGATATAAATTACTGTTGACTTAGTATAAAGCAGTATAGCGTAACAGAGAGAGCCCAAAAGAAAGCGATGGGAGGATATGGACCACCAGCTCCCTAAACTTGGGCAGCTCGCTTCCCCTCTTCAGGCCTCAGTTTTCCCATTCATTGAAGGACCCCTTTTGTACTAGAACACGTCACAAAATCCAGAGTCTCAACCCAGCAACTCAAAAAACAAAACAAAACAAAACAAAACAAAAACAAAAAAGGCAACAAACTTCCTTTAACACCAAAGGAAGAAACCTGTGGACGTGAATACCCAGTACCTGTGGGTACCGGCGCCGGAAGCACGCATCAGCGCGGGTCACCGAGGCAGGGGACAGGAACCCGAGCAGGAACCCGAGCGTGCCTCCCGGGAGCGTGTGCACGGCGCCCCGCCCCCAGCCAACGCCACCGCCCCCTCGTCTCGCGGCCACGCGCAACAGGCCAACCCGGGTGAGTGGAGCGGTCCTGGCCCTCCGCCCGGCGCAACCGCTGGCGGGGTCTGAGCCGGGGTGCGGGTGGGGGAGCTGGGGAGAAGCTCTGGGCTGCCTCCTCCGGAATCAGGCTGGGAGTTTGGGTGCGGCCGGGCCTGGGCCGGCGGGCGCTGGTGGCTGTGGGACCGGGGACGCGCGCCGACGCGCTGCTTGATTCCGGGGACAGGGGCAGTGTGGACGCGTTGGGCCTGGCACTGCCGGGATCCTGAAGTCAGCTCGCGAATCGTCTGGGCGCCAAGAATAGCCCACGTGAAGATGAGCGCACGGGAAGTTTAAGTCTAGGCAGGAAGCTCAAGGAGCCCCGGCCGCGTCTGAGTTGTCTGGGACTGCGGCCACCACGTGGGCTGAGCTCCCGGGTGTCTGGTCGGGCCTAAGAAACAGACTGCATCTGGGAAATCTGGGGTGCGGAAAGGGGGAACAGCACCTCCTTTCTCCCACCTGGATGTTAAAAGTACAGCCTCCCTCCTATTCGTTCGTCACCAAGTGTTTCTAGAATGACTGCCTGACAGTTGGGTTGTCCAACAGGTTAATAAGACCAGGTTCACTGTGTTTTCAGAACGTGTAGTCCTGGGAGTCACAGAATCTTATTACTTCACTAATTAGCTATAAATTCGGTGCCCAGCCTTTCATTTCACTGGGCTCATGTTTAAGTGAAGGAGTCTGTTATACCCAGCTTCCAACCATTGCTTGGATGTTTTTTGTCTCTGGCTTCATCCTTTGTAATATTGTGATCACTAAAATACATTAATAAGGTACAATCTACGTTTCTATAAAATAGAAATAAACATATAACTGCCAATCATAGCTGTAGGTCAACAGGAGAAACCAGTTTTCCCTCAGAATTGATAAACATTTTTGTGGACCAAAATAAATGTTTTAGGTCAGTGTTGGCAACATAGTATTTCTGTCAGGTATGTGTGTGTGTGTGTGTGTGTGTGTGTGTGTGCGCGCGCGTGTAATTGAGCTGAGTTGAACTGCAGTCCTCTACCTTAGTGGATTTAAACTTTACTCAGAGAACATACCATATGAACGCAGGTTTCTGGGCCCCAGCTGCTGGAAATGCTAATCTGGTAGACTTAATATGGGTCCCAGAAATGTGTATGTTAATAAACGTTCCTGGTGACTCCAGTACACTGTAAAACATTGCTCTGCAGATTATAAAGACACACCTCCCTCCCCTTATTAGTAATAACCACTGATGGCTAAAGTGCCTTTCAGCTCTGACAATACTGTTGAATACTCAATGGCCAGCTGCCATCAGAACAATAATCCGCACTAAACAAACCATCTGTTTTCCCAAATTTTGTTTTTGTGTAAGGCTTTTGAGACTTTTCTCTAAAATTATATACAAGAGATGAAAAAAGGGGAAAAATTTATTCAGCAAACATTTCTTAGGGGCCTCAGATGGGCCACTCTCTATGCTAGGCTCTGGGAATGTGCTTATAGCTGTCCCTTCCCTCAATAAGCTGTGTTACTGACTTCCGGTCTGTGAATATTTCTATAGAAAAGGTTAGGACACTTATTATAATGGCTGTGTTTATATTTGTTGTAGAATATAAGTTGATTTTCTTACAGGGTTTGAATCTTTCAAAGTTGTTTAGATTAGTTGGTGTTTTTTTTATCTGTGACAGTAAAATATAAACCATGAATCTTTTGACTTAATCATTTTACATTTTAATGCTTATAGTAAACTCAAATTGGGCAGTTGCTTTTTTTAAATTATTTTCTAATTGAAATATAATTGATATATAATATGTTAGTTTCCGGTGTACAACCTGGTGATTTGGTATTTATATATGTTGCACAATGGTAACATTTGCTTTTTAAAAGCTCCTTTTATTTCTCCTTGTAGTTTTATAAAAACATTTACTCAATGTTTGGGTGGTCTGTGAGATTTATAGGCAGACTTGTGTTGGCTGTACTTTTCTGGACAAAGCATTCTCTTGTTTATTGTATTTTTTAGATTCTAATACATGCTTTTTTACTTCTACATTTTCTGAAATGGTAATATAGGAGACTTTTCATTAACTGGAACTCAAGCAATCAGCAATCTCAAGCAACCAGCAAAGCATTTATCCAGTATACCAATCTCCGTGGGTGCTGGTTAATGGAGAATCTACTGTACATCTTGACAGTTTTTGTATGTTCAGTGTAGTGTGGTATGTCATCTGTTCTCTCTACCCCACAAAAGCTGGTAAAAAAATAATGTGTGTAGTGTGAAAAACCAGAGAAATAATATATTTCCCAGTAACTGCTAAGCTAGCTTCCAATTAATTGAGCCTCAAATCATTTCAATAGAGAAACAACAAATAATGTAAATTTGATAGTGTAAGTAGTGAAATGTATATTCTAACAAAAGCGTTTGTTTTGCAGTGTTGGGGTTTGTTAGTGATTGTAGATGGGAAAAATGGGTGATTTTCTTTTTGGCTCAGTATTCTGCATACTTTGTTAAATGATACTTACTGGCAAACGTGCTTATACTGTATTCATATATTGTGCTTAAAGAACACAAGCCTTTCACTTGCTTTTTTCTGCTGTTCCCATCCCTTAAATTTTGTTGTTGTTTCTGTTTGGTTTATTTTGTTCTTTATTGTCCCTTAAATTTTAAACTGACCAATTGTGCAGGAAAAGAGATGTGTGGTTGAATATGAAATTAGCCTTGTGAGCTTATCTGTTTATAAAAATTAAATGTGAGCAAGGTGTCAGGGGTCTCAAGACCAGTCTACAGTCATTGACTTGCTAATGCTCCCAGCTGATTGATTACAGCAAAAGGAAACCAAGTGCTTCACTATTCTGTCAGCTATGCAGTTGCCAACCAGGGAAGCTCATTAGACACTCAGTGCCTAGAATTCTTTTTTTTTTTTTTTTTTTTTAATTGGAGGGCTGGTCACCTGGACACTCTCTGCCTGGCATTACCAAAATCTCAGACTCCTGGAAGGAAAACTGATGTTCATAACAAACCATATTGTTTGCACAAATAGTTTAGGCACAGCAAGTCACTTTTATTGTTTAATGGTGGTGGGAATGCTCAGGAAATCAAAGTTCTCAGATGTCAGCCATAAGCTGGTCTTTCAGAGGATAGCAGAAAACTTTTCTGCACAAGCAGTGCTCTTTGCTAGTTTATTTTCCTATCTGGGTTCCAAGTACTAGCAATATTTTGACTTGGTTTTTGATTGAGAAATAAAAATGGTCTGGAAAGCTTAAAAAGAATAGGAAACATTTTCAGAAAAGTCTCATTGATGGCATATCCTAAAACAATAATGTTGATTTTTGTCTTGTTTTTTTCCTAAGATTAAGCCCTTATGCCTTAGTGTCAACTTTTATTGGTTTCCACTATGGTCCTTTGTTTCCTTACAGAAAGCACTTGATCAGAGAGAGCTATTTGTGGGTTCAAAATTTAGAAGCTAAATTTTTTCATTTTACATTTGGGTTGCATTCTAAATGTTCACTCATAAATTAGTTATTGCGATGTGTAGCACATTGTTCCAGGGTGCTTACTTCCCAGGCCAGACCACTAATTCTAGTTAGTGGGTATGGTAGCTGAAGTACAGCTTAGTTGAAATGACAGAGGAACAAAAAACAATGTTCTTACAATTCTGATAGCCCAGCAAAATAGGAAACCCTAACATCTATAAATAAAGTTCATGGTCTCTGGGAAAAATTGGTTTTTTTAAGTTCAGGTTTTTATAATTTTGTGGGGGACAGAGACTCTTAAGAATCTGGTGAAAGCAATACCCCTCCCTTACCCCCTAAATATTTTAAAATAGGAATTTTCAATTTCAGAGAATTCATATAATTTGAATTACCATTCTTGAAGCCCATATGAGGGACACCTGCATTGTAAGTGTAATGAAAGAGGCTTGTGAGTGTTGCTCCAACTGTGGAGCACCAGCAGCAGCTGCCTGGGAGCTTGTTAGAAATGCAGACTCTCAGCCCTGCCTCAGACCTAGCCCAGGTGACTGTGTATGCATTCAAGATGAAGGCATGTGATATTAGAGGTTGGTATTTTTATTGTCTTATTTTATTTTAAAATTACAGCATTTTAAAGTCTTGGTGTGATAGAACTATCTAGCCTTCACTTTTCAACCTCTAATTATTTTGGTGTTTTTTTAATGGGGTGGAGTTTCTAATAAAGTGATTATTTTTAGGAATTAGCTGAGATTTGGAAGTGAGGAAATTCAGGTGCTTGAGGAAGAGACTGGGGAGCAGGCACCTTCTTCCTCCAGCCACCAGGTGACACCACTGTCCCAGGGCATGTTGACTGCTCTCCTGGACAGCAGTTGTGGGTGGTGCTGTGGTGGGGAGCACCTGACAGTGGCCAACTGTAGGTAGCTCTCCAGTCAAGTGTTTGTAACTCAGAGTACATCTAATTACATTTGGGATTTGGTGCTGATTGAAGCCATATTAAAGATTTTCTACTTGTTGTGTCAATGACCACAGGCTAGAACTCTGACTAAGAATTGCTAAGATAGTTAAATCATTTAATTTGGGATAATTATACTTCCTAATAAATTAACAGTAATTCCACAGCTTAGTGCTTGTGTATAAGGAAAACAAACTCTCCTTTAGATGAATATTAATCTGATGTTTGAGGCTGAGTCATGTTTTGGAAGAAATGCTGTTGTCTTAAGGCCTCAGTTTCCCAGCGGTAGTACACATACCCCCGGGGATATGTGCTGGTCCGTTCAGGGGTTCGAAATAATTATGAATGGCAAAAATGCAAGTAAAGTAAAATAATGCAAAAATGTTAGTTATGGAACAATAAATATTAAGTTGAATCATTGTTAATGGAGACACTTCAAAATTAGATCACATTAGCGAATGATGATCGGTGAGGGCCTGGCTATGAACCCTTCCCCCAAACCGCTCTTTGACCAGTCAGTTCAGAACAATCCATTTGTGATGTTTCTAGAACTTCCCCAAACATACAAATACATCCATAGTCAGACTGCTTGATCAGTTTGGTTATTGACTAAGTAAAAGTAAGTGCATTGTCTTTAATCGTGATTCTTTTCAAGTAGTTTTTTTTAAATGTTTAAATACTTGATCATCATTATCAATATTCAACTGCATTATGAATATCAAAATTAAATCTGTGGTTTGTACTTTAGTAATTTTTCTTTCCTGGCTTATTACCTCATTTCCACTATTTTACATTAAAATTTCCACTACTCTACATTTACATTAACAACCATGTCTGTACTTAAAAACAGCTGTTTTCAAAATGGGTACAATTTATAGAAATGGGTTTAAAAGGGGTACACAAATGGAAAAAGGTTAGGAACCACTGGCTTAAGGCTATATATCGAGTCCTGGAGGAAAAGGCATTGACTTACAAGGAGTTCTCATGAAAGGCATGCATAATGGTCATGCAGTTAGTTGTGTATGCACAGTCTGCTAACACTAACACGTTTTTTGTTCTTTCGGTAGGTTTGCATTTCCTTGCTGCTTTGTCTTGAAGACAGAACAATGCCAAAGAAAGCAAAGCCTGCAGGGACTGGGAAGAAAGAGGGTCCTGTTTCCTGTAAACGGCTGAAGATGGAGGCAGTTATGGGGCCCTCTACTTTAAACTTCAGCAGCCCCAGTAGTCTCTTTGAAAGTTTAATCTCACCAATCAAGACAGAGACTTTTTTTAAGGAATTCTGGGAGCAGAAGCCCCTTCTTATTCAGAGAGATGACCCTGAGATGGCCATATATTACCAGTCCCTGTTCAGGCTGTCAGATCTGAAGAGTCTGTGCAGCCAGGGTATGTACTATGGAAGAGACGTAAATGTCTGCCGGTGTGTCAGTGGGAAGAAGAAAGTTTTAAATAAAGATGGCAAAGTGCACTTTCTTCAGCTGAGAAAAGATTTTGATCAGAAAAGGGCAACAATTCAGTTTCATCAACCTCAGAGATTTAAGGTAATAGGTTCTGCCCACTGCAGAATCCTTGTATGTATAAAATGCTAACATTTGGCCACAGATCACCTCATGGATGAACCTGTGGTTTGATGATCATTTGCCTCCTGCCAGCTTGAGAAGAGGTAGCACCTGTTTGTACTTTAAATGCATTCCAAATTAGGAGATTCTATGTTTTCCTTTGGCTGAATTGTTAGAAAATGTCCACCATTCCGGGTGGACATGGTTGGGTATCATTGAGCTGCAAAAACTCAATTATATTGCTAGTTTATAAAGTTTATTAAAGGTAATTACACCTCCAGGAGCATGATCTGTGGGCTGGTTTATGTTTTGGTATATGGTAGACATTTGTATGGTTTGTCCCGTCATTATAATTTAAGGCATGATAGCATCAAGGTGATCATTTTCTTGTTAAAGTTGCCTCCCTTTACTGCCTGCAACTACCTAAGTAGAGGCTTCAGAGCTGTGACTGGATCCCATTCTAGATGTACGTTCAAGAGATTTCACCTTTATAAAGAGTAGCCCACCCGTGTGGCCATGTGGGCCTGGATCCTGCAACTGCCTCTGGGTCTAGTCACACATGGAGGATAGCTTTCATTTGCAAGTCCAGAATACTGGCTAATTTTTGTTTTTCCTACAGCAGTGAAGTTTGAGAAGTACTTTGCCTCCTCTGTGCTCATTTTCTACAGTTATAAAATGTAGACTTGGAATGAGCTAATCTGCTTTTGTAGGGGTTTGAGGTCTTTGCATGACAGGTGGCCCAAATCAGCTGATAGCCTGTGCTGAGTCTTAGTTTTATTCCATTCAGAAATCCCCTTCAGTGACCCATGGCTGAATGACAGTGGCAGCATGGGAGAAGGAGAGCAGTTCACGAAGTTCCATTTTTCAGGAGGGTGGATTCTGGCTGTGTTTCTGGCTCCTGGAACCTTGTTATCAGTTACCAATAATGTCTCTCAAGACTGAACTCAAGAGTCACCTTGTTAGAGGCTTTATGCCTTGGCTGGTAAATAATCTGGTGAATGATTCCCTTTCTTGTCTGAAGGATCCTGAATGTATTTGTACTCTTAATAAAGTTTAAGTAGATTTAGATTTTTCAGTAGAAGAACTGACTTCAGATATTTCATCTCAAGCCATCATATGAAATTGAAATGTTTATGGAATGACAACCTTTAGGCCCAAACACCCAAAAAAGAATTTATAGATCACTTGCCAGACCAAGACGTGATTTGAATTCAGAAAATATGGACACCGTGGTGCCTCTCTCTGAGCCAGTCCTTGACTCTTTACCTGGGCAGGAGTAGCACACGTTTTAAAAGAGTGGGTTTTAGACACCTAAGAAATGTGACCATAAAAGATTACATGAAATTTGGTTTTCAGATCAGTAGAGTTATTATTTGG
The DNA here is from genome assembly GCA_004026885.1 of Lyroderma lyra. NCBI lineage: Eukaryota > Metazoa > Chordata > Mammalia > Chiroptera > Megadermatidae > Lyroderma > Lyroderma lyra. The sequence continues at coordinate 197,713 of PVJL010001158.1, read as the reverse complement.
CATATTGTGGTATCCTCTGTGGCTGTCGTTTCTGTACTTTAGAATCATCTTGGACTTTTCTCTGTTCATCTCCGTAAGGCCTACACATTTCCTCCTCCCCGATTCCAGGTGGTCAAGAATGGTTTTCTTTTGCCCTGTGGACTCAGCTTTTTGGCCATGTTTATTAAAGCAGGAAAGATGAGCTTTCTCAGTCCAACTCAACTCCCAGCCTAGACTAGAATGTACGCTTTGTGTTTTTTTGTTTTATTTTGTTTTGTTTTTTTGTATTTCCATTGCCAGTAGTTGAGAGACCTATAAGCTGTTGGATCTCACCTTCTTACCCTAGAAACTGGATTCTGAATATTAGGAGGAGGTTCAGTGTTGTGTGTTTGTTTAGGAATGGGCATACTCATATCAGGATAGAAAAAGTCTAGAGGCAGTTCAGTCCCTTGTTTATTGGTTCTCACAATGTGCACAACTTAACTCTAGTTAGGAAATAAGTTAACCAGAGAGCCATAAGTTGTTCTCCACCTGCTTTGTCAGGTCCATATATCAAAGGTCTGGCTAGGTTTACCAAATACATGTGTTAATTTTTGACTTCCAACAGCCATTTAGTTGGAGTAGTCATTGTGGTCTCCAATTTACATGTGAAAAAACTGAGGTTCACAGATGTGATTTTTCCATAGCTACTAAGTAAGGGCTTTAAACGCCACATTTCAGGCATTTCCCTACTATACTTTTAAAGATGTTAATTGAAAAGTAGTACTTTTGGCATGATTGTTTTTGTCTTTCTTTAGGCGTGTATATGTGGGCTTTTGGTCCTAGCCCTGCCATTTGGTTTTGATTCTCTGGGTGGGTCAATGGAGAGGCAGGTTGTACCAGCAGGAGGGAGTCTTTCATTCCCTTTTTCTGAGTTCCTCCTCGGCATCTCCAGACATAGTTGGGAGTCATGAGTTAAAGGAGAAGACGGATTTTAGGACTGCTTAAGTCAGCATGGGTGAAGCAGAAGCGCTTGTATACGGTTTTGCAATTTAAATAGGGTAGGAAATAAGTTGTTTTATGCCGTTCCCCACAGTCTTACAGTATGAGACTTCATTATACAAATAAAGAAGCTGAAATCACCTAGCTTGTAACCGAAACTTGGATTGAGATGGTTTGACTCCGTATCTCTTTGTAGTAGGGCACACTTGACAGATTCAGAAGCTTAAGGTCCAGGAGACATGGGAAAATTGCACAGTTGGTAGGGTTTTCAGTACTCTTTAAGAAGAAAAGCTATATGTACTCTTCAATTACAGGCCCAGGTGCTTGAGTTGAGATCCATAAAGTCACCTATATTGTCCTGAGGCAGCTCTCAGGTCATCAGAGAAGAGAGAAGCCCTGGTTTTCCAGTGGTTCCAGTCTCCAAATAAATATAATACCCAGCCAGGTCCTGCTGGCCCCTCCCTTCTTGGGAATTCTAACTCTTCGGAGCTGTTCAGATGCCATTAAAATATTCTTCCTTGTTAAGCAAAACCTCTGAAATCTGAGATCTATAAATAGAGTAGCCAGTGGTCTTTATAAAGGTGTCTCCCAAAGCTTTCTTCACATTGACCCAGTTCTTTCCCACTTGATATTTTTAATACTGTAGACCCCTTTTCAGCTCAGTGGTAGGATTGACTCTTAAGCTATGGTCATTGGTTTGCCCAGCAAATACTGGTCACTGTACATTCATATGCCTGAAACTAGGCTCTTCAGAGTCCTTTGACTTGTTTTCTTTAATTCCTTAGAGAGGTGGTGTAGAGTTTTTGTTAAAAGGTATGGACTCTGGAGCCAGGCTGTCTGGATTTGAATCCTGGGTCCGTTGTTTACTAGCTGTGTGTTCTCATACCTCAGTTTCCTCATGTGTAAACTGGAGCTAATGATAGTACCCACCATATGAAATGGGGTTGTTGGGAGAGTTATATAATTAATATACATAAGGCACTTAGAAACAGTGCCTTGTACATAGGAAGTGCTGATAATATCCTTGTGGCCTAATTGCTACCTCCCTTCTTATTTCTGCCTTGGGAAAATCAGGTTTCTTTGTCTCTTGCAGGAATGTATGGCTCCTTGCTAGGCCCCTTAATCTGATGTATACCCTATCAGTGGATTAGTGACTGAAGAGAGAGAACTTTGCTCTGCCTCTTTGCTCCTTCTCTGTCTTTACCAGGGGTGTCCATGGCCACATTAGAAGAAGAAGAATTGTCTTGGAACACATAATATACACTAACACTAATGATAGCTGATGCATTAAAAAGAAAAAGACTGAGAAAAGTCTCATAATGTTTTTAAAAAGTTACTAATTTGTTCTGGGCCTCATTCAAAGCTGTCCTGGACTGCATGCAGCCTACAGGCTGCAAGTTGGACAAGCTTTGTCTGTACCCTCTTCCTAGGTTATCATTTCTGCTTCCCTTACTTTAAATACCAGTTTTGTGCTGAGAATTCCCAAATGTAAATCTCTAGCCCTGACTTCTTGCCAGAACTTCAGACTTAGCCAGAAGCTTACTTAAAAACATCTCTGCATGGGGGTAGGTCTCAGCAGTTCAAACTTAACATTTCTCAAACAGAACTCTTTCCCCACCACCCCCACCCCAAATTTGTTCTTTTAGCAAGTCTTTTCCATTCAGTAAATGGAACTGGGCACTAACTAATTACCCAAGGCAAAAACCCATGAGTATGTTTTTTTTAATTACTTTTCCTATTTCCTTACTCCCGTGTAGTCCCAGCAAGTCCTATCAGTGCTACTTCCAGAGTGCATTCCAACCTTTCTACTACCCTTGTCATTTCTCCCCTGGGCTGCTGCCTTAGTAGCTTCCTGACTGATCTCTCTTGCATTTCTACAGTCCATTCTCCACAATAGCCAGAGTGAGCTTTTTAAAATGTAAATTGGTTCCTGTCATTTTCCTATGTGACTCCAGATTGCCTGCCTAGCCATCCCCTTTGTGTGCCCACATCTTTTCTGTGATATGCGTGCTAGAACAGATGACGGTTGAGGGCAAAGGTGTTGGTGCTTTCACCGCTTAATTCTTGGTACCTGGAACATCATAGCTGTGCAGTAAAGACTTGTTAAGCACATGTCCCTCCTCTTACTGCTAATATATTTTTCATCTCCCCTACCCTTCTTTTTTTTTTTTTTTTTTTTTTTTTTTTTTTTTTTTTTTTTTTTTTTTTTTTCTGAAGGATGAGCTTTGGAGGATCCAGGAAAAGCTTGAATGCTACTTTGGCTCCTTGGTTGGCTCGAATGTATATATAACACCCGCCGGATCTCAGGGTCTGCCGCCCCATTATGATGACGTTGAGGTAAGATGAGGAAGATTGCTCAACTCTGGGAAAAAGGAGTTCCTGTGAGTCTGGGTTAGGACAGTTGTCAGGGTTCAGTTGAGCATTTGGGCCAGATCTCTGTCCACTCTTCCTATGCGGTCACCTAGATGTTGGACCAAAATTAATCCCACCAAACTGGTTTCCTGCTCCTTCTCCAAAGGAAAAGATTGTTCCCAACCTGACTGATATAAAGGAGCCACACATTCCTATGAAACAGGTATTTATTGAGTTTATCTACAGAAAAGTGTGATGGGCTTTGTCTTTAATTTCACAGCATATGGTCTTTAATTAACCCTTTTCTCATTTACCCCAAGAATACTTTCTGGTGGTGCTTGTGGCTGTAGTGTTTACCTTATGATAACTCGTGAATTACAGTCCTAACCTTACCCCCAAAAGTATTAAATACTGATCGTATACATTTTTGTTATATTAGGATTAGAGGCAAGTTCTGTTTAGAAATAACTTTGAGATCAGTTCTTATATTTTATTTTAACCTTGAAAACCAGTCAGATTTGCTTCAGCCTCAAAGAGTGTGTGTTATGTAAAATTAAATGAATGTGGCAGTGAGCTGCACTTTTTTTCTAAATGGGGAAAGGGTGAATGAGATAAGGTCACAAGCAGTCCTTACACCTGCTTTCATTTTGTCCTTTTGCTGTAGCTGCCTAAAATCTATTTTTTCTTCACTGAAAATCTTGGGGCAGCTTGATTGAAGATCATGGTTTCACTTAAGCTCAGGCACCTCGATGAGTGTTGATTTCAGTCTCCTGTGGCTGCCAAAAAAAGTTAACTCTTTGGCTTAGGTATTTCATAGTTTTATTTTTGTAGTAATACAATGTATGAACACACAGTAATTAGTAAAACCTTTATTTCATCTCTTTGAGAGCAATTTGATATTAATATATTTTCCAAAAGTTCTTGTTCATTTAAAAAAAAAAATACTTTTAACAGAGCCTTAAAAAAATCTTTGGCTAAATAAGGAACTGAAAAACAAAAACAAAAACAAAAACTTGAAGCTTTCCTATCTGCCAATGATTGTATTCAGGTTTTTAGATGTTCAGTTATACCTGAAGCCTGAATCTTGGCTTTTCCATCAGAGATTATGGGCTTTCAGCTGTCTGATAGAAGATTTAAAGGAATGAGATAGTAGGTATAAAGTGGGATATAAAGAACTCAGTGAGGTTTCATGAAAGTGAAAGAATGCATATCCTTCTGGTATCAGGGTTCATGATTACCTGTTTTTAAAAATGAAAACCAGTAGTAGCAGCTTTTAAGTGTGGAGTGAAATGTACTCTGCTCTTTCATTTTTATTTTTTATCTGCAACATACAATTCATCTAAGCCCTCAGAGGGCTCATATTCTGGAAGCACTTTGCCTCTTGAGTTGTCAGGACGCTCTAAGATACTGCTGTATCTGTGGCTCTCTGTAGGTTTTCGTCCTGCAGCTGGAGGGAGAGAAACACTGGCGCCTCTACCACCCCACTGTGCCCCTGGCGCGGGCGTACAGCGTGGAGGCCGAGGACAGGATTGGGACGCCAGCATACGAGTTCACATTAAAGGTATGGGATGTCCATTGTCTCACCTCTCCTGAGACAAGTTCAGGTTTGAGGTTTTGTGTTCGTGTCATGATCCCCGTGGGAATGTACCCAAGAGTTTTGGGGCAGGGTGGCTCTCATTCCAATCTGCCAAAACATGCAGCCTCCAAAGGAGACTTGGCAGTGAGCGAGAAAGTACTAAGTTCATTTTCCATATAACCTGTCTCCAAATATAATCCACATTCAACAGGAATGAATTATGAATTAATTGCCTTCTGACTTCTCTCAAGTGGAAGTGAAAGGTTTGGCCTTGGGCGGCTGTGCCGAATCTAAGACAGCAGCCAGTCCTGGGCTGTAGGTTGCTTAGGCAGAGCACAGCCAGGGACCCCTTAGTTCTTTTGTTGGTAAAATTCAGTCTCATCCATTTTCCTCCTGATTTTGCAGCTGACTCTTTCTGCACTCACTTCCCTTCCCCCTGCATATAGTCACTAGGAGAACACTAATTGTGAAAGCTCTTGACAAGTCCTCCAGGTAGCCAGGTAGGTTGATCATGTGCTGGTTCGTTGGTATCTTGCTGCTCAGAAAATCTGTCTCTGAGCAGTTAGCCTGGACAAGATCATAGCCAGTCATGCCAGCATGTGAGTTTGTTGAGAAAAAGATCTTAGAGGGATAAAAATAGCTCCATAAATAAACTTTATACCTTTTCATACAAAACATGAATTTCATTTCCTTCAGTGGCAGTAAGATACTGATTAATTCAAACCATTCTAAAGATTCTGCCTACCTGATATCTTTGCACATAGTTTTTGTTTTTTTTTTTAATTTCTTGTATGTCTTAAAGTTGTACTTAGTGTCTAATTCTTAGTGCTTTATGACCCTTTCTTGATTTTAAAAACTTTGCCTGCCTACCAGTAACTGGAGGAAACAATCTTCCCTTTTAGGATGGGTGCCTACAGGAGACTTAAATACCACAATAAAGGTATCCTGCACTTTTTTATGCTCTTGGTCAGCATTCAGCAAACTATGGAGCATGGGTCAAAATATGGGCTGATGGCTCTTTTCATAATAAATTTGATTGATTGGAACACAGCCACACTCATTTCTTACATACAGTTAGGGCTGCCTTCACATTACACTGCAGAGTGGACTCCTTGCCATAGAGAGCATGTGGTCCACAAACCACAAGTATTTGTTATCTGACCTTTTACAGAAAGAATTTGGCAGCCCAGCTCTTGGGAAGCATATTTATTTAGGCTGTTGGTTGATTAGTTTTAGGGTAAAGACTAAGCCATCCATGGTCGCTGAGGCCAGGGCTTAGTTATGCAGACTGACAACCAGCTATCGCCCTGCCTGAGAAATCACACTTCATAGTGCTCTTCAGGGTTAGACAGTGTGGGACTTGGAAAAGATGGAGCACTGCCCATTAATCACCCATCCTGATCACAGTTTATTAAGAAAAGTCCTGGGTCTCCAGATAAAAAGAGTATCAGGTACTGCAGCGTTGTTCATGTTGTAGGTTTATATACATGTGAGTTTTTAATCAGTGAAACTCTTCAAGTAAAATCTAGCGTATGAAATAGAAATGCTGAGGTGCTCTTGATGAATGGGGTATGTGGGCTTTGCTGAGAGGCCTGGAGCCCTTCTCATCCCTCTTCCTCCCTGTTCCAGTGGCAACCCGTGTGGTACACCTGCCACATTCAGATGGGGGTGACCATCGCCCCTGTAATAGAAAACACCGTTCTGTGGTGTAAGGATCTGACAAATCTGAATTCGAATTCATCTGCAGTCACTTAGGAGCTGTGTGTCCTTCGGCAATTTATTTATCGAAGTCTCAGTTTCTTCTTTATTAAAATAGAGATCATAATATTTACCTTCTAGGTTGTAAGGATTGAAAAATATTACTTGCCTCCCTCACAGTAATATTCCTAGGAAGTGATGGCTATTTGTCAGTATATTGCTGCGTATCAAATTAACACAAACTCAGTGGCTTAAAACAACACAAATTTATTATCTCATAGTTCTGCAGGTCAGAATTCCAGAGGGGGTCTCACTTGGCTGAAATCAAGGTGTCAGCAGGACTGGGTTCCCTCTGCAGGCTCTAGGAGGGAATCTGTTTCCTTGCCTTTTCCAGCCTCTGCAGGCCCCCTGCATGCCTTGGTTCGTGGCCCTTCCTCCATCTTCAAAGCCAGCAACATGGAGCCTAGCCTTTCTCACACTGCCATCTCTAGTTCTCTTTCGATACCCTCTTCTGCTTTTAATGATGTTTGTGATTACATTGGGCCTACCTGCATAATCCAGAATAATCTCCCTTTCAGCAATCTTAATTGTATTTGCAACCTTAATTCACCTTGTGCATGCAACCTAAATATTCACAGGTGCCAGGGATGAGGACAAAAACGTCCTTGGGGACCCTGGCACAACACCCTGTCTTTATTTCCTCTCTTCTCAGGAGCCTCTCCCTGTGGGTTTTCCTCCCCATTTCTCCAGAACCACTCAAGGTTACCAGTGATGTCCATGTTGTCAAGGGCAGTGGTCAGTTCTGAGTTTCCATCTTAGTCTGCCTGTCAGCAGCATCTGATTCTGGTCACCTGGGCTTCTGGGATGCGCTCTTTTGGTTTTCTTGCCACCTTGTTGACTGTTCCCAGTCATGGTCCTTTGCTATTTGTCCTCTGTCAGTGTTCCCACCTCTATGGGTTAGGGTGTCAGGGCTCATTTCCTGTACCTCTTTTCTCAATCCACAGCCACTCAAAAGGTTTTTAATACCCTCTACACTGATGTGTTTTAAATGCGTGTTATATCTCTAGTCCACATCTCTAAACTCTAGAAGATTCCCATCTAGCTGCCTACTTAATGTCTCCATTAAAATAGTAAAAGGTATCATAAATTTAATATTTCCCAAGTCAAAATCCCATGTCCCACCCTGTCCCCAGCCTTCTTCTTCTTGTCAATGTGTCACCATTCTTCTGTTTGTTTAGGACAAAACCCTTGGACATCTTTTTTCTGATACCTCTTTGCAGACTTTTCTGATGTAACACCCATAATGATCTTTTTAAGATCTAATGAACCCTTTGCCCAGACCTCCAGTGACTTTCTGTTAAACCCAGAATAAAAGTCAGAGTCTTTAAAACAGCCCAAAAGACCCTGTAATCTGGCCTCTCTGCTGCCTTCTCACCTCACCTCCCATTATTTCCACCGTCATTCACTACCCTTGAGCCACACTGGCCTATCTGATGCTCCTCAGACATGCCAGACACACTCCAGCTTCAAGACCTTTGCATCACCCTTCCCTTCCTCTGGAATCTTTCTCCTCAGGTAGTCACATGGCTGGCTCACTCATGTCCTAAAGTTTCTAGCAGAGAAAGGTTTTCACTGACCATCTTATATAAAATTAGTGCCTCTTCCCCCAGGCACACTCTTCCCCCAACTTCTATCAGCATCCTTCCTCTGCTTATTCTGCATTGCGTTCACCACCAATTGATGTTACTTATTTGCTACTTTATTTGATCTCTTTTCCCCATTACGATGTCACTGTACTTACTGTCTCTTCTCTCTTCTCAAATGTTTGCCTTCTCTTCTGGAATGTACTACAAAAGGGCAGGTCTTTGTTTTGTTCAGTGCTCTCCCCAGTGGCTAGCATGGGGCCTGGCATGGGGGGAGGGTGGGGGAAGTGTTAATCAGATGTTTGTGAAATGAAAGAAGGGAAGGGAGAGCAGGGGAGGAGAGGGTAAGGGAGGACTTGGGAGGAAGGAAGGAAGAAGGACTGGCATAGGGACAGTATAGGGACATCAAATGATAGCTGTAATTATGAGTAAAGCATTTATTTACTTGAAGTGCTGATTTTCCTGTCAGTTTGGTTCATGACAAAGAAGCTACCAAGATAGGTCTTTGAATATATATAATCGTATAATGTTTCTTGCTTTAAGGCAAATCTTAACGTTGAAAAAAAAAAGTCTTTAATCTGATATTTTTTAAGCTCTCCCTCCAGGGCCCATGCTCTTAACCAGTGAGCCAGACTGCTTCCTGTGGTTACAGAGGAGAGATAAGAGGTTCTCAAGAGTCCTTCTGCTCTGCTCTTTTTAGGGAGCTGCTAACTGAATGTCTTTCTTTGGTTGGGTTAAGGAGGAGGTAGCTCAGGGCAAGAGTGATTTGGGAGAGAACTAGAACAGGGCAGAGCAGGCTCATCTGCCCAAGAAAATGCCTGATCTTTCATTTTGTTTAGTTTTTAGGTTCAAGTGAAGGGTTATATGCTTTTATCCATTTGTCCAAACATTTGTTGAGGCCCTTAGTGCTTTGGTGGTTTAGGCTTTAGGAATACAAGATGGATATAGACCCTACCTGAAAGAGCTCACAAACTGTCAGGAACTGGTGCATAAAATAATAACTGTAGTACCATCCTATACCCATCATTGCCCCAAGAACTTAGGTTATGGCATCTCCTTTGTTTTCAAAATAATCCTATGAGATTTGGGGCTATTGCCTCCATTTTAAAGATAAAGAAACTGAGGCTTCAGGAAGTTAAATAATTCACCAGAATTACCAGCAAGTGAGTGGCAGAGTCTGTATGAGGCTAAAGTTCCTATTATTCACTGCACCACTGAAAGATGAAGAGGGAGGGGTCAGGCTACCCAGGCCCAGAATGTCACCTCCGTGCTCCCTGGGTCTGGGCAGGATCATTTCAGGTGTATCAGGTCTCAGGTTGTATATAAAGAAAGTGACTCCCGGCACTGAATTGGGATTCAGTGGTGCAAAGGATTGGGATTCACAGTGACAGACTCATGGGCACAGTAATGCTGAACCAGCAGTACCCCACAGGAGCATACAGATCACCCCTTGAATCACTGAGTAGAAGTTTGTCTACTGGAAAACTGAAACTCAGAGCCTCTCTTTGTCTCTGTAAAACACAGAGGAATGAGAAGATACCCTTATTAAACCCTTCCCCCCCCCTCTTTTTTTTCCCCTTTAGCCTGGTGATTTGCTATACTTTCCCAGGGGGACCATTCATCAAGCAGACACTCCTCCGGGACTGGCCCACTCTACTCACGTGACCATCAGCACCTACCAGAACCAGTAAGCACTCTGCCTCCCAGCCTGTCGTCCTAGGACAGCTCCCAGTAGTGGCCCACCTTCAGGAGGGACACGGGATATTTCAGGGTTCTTTGCTGACTTCATATTCCTTCAGTGTCCTGTTTGTGCCATTGGCCATTTGGGCTTCCTCCTGGGAATGTCCTGAAATGACTTTGTAACACTGGGAGTTTCCCAAATACAGGCTCCTGTAGTTTGGGAAGGAGGGGCCACAGCTGCAGGTGCAGTGTATTAGTGATTTCAGGCTGGGCTTACATGTGTGTCCTTGTCTTTAAAATATTTTTATTGTGGTAAAATACATATAGCATAGAATATGCCGTTTTAACCATTTTAAGTGTACAATTTAGTGGCATTAATTACATTGACACTTGTACAACCATCACCACTATCTGTTTCCAAAATATTTTCATCCTCCCAAACAAAAACTCTATAACCACTGAAACCTCTGGGTTTCTTTTAAGGTGTCCACTTTTTTATAGTTCATGAAATTAAAGCCGGAAAGACAGTCTGGGACAGTCAGACCTAAATGTACCTTTGCTGAAAACAGTTTGAATGTAAACCATGTTCCGTTTCCACATGTGCCTCGTCACATGATGGGACCTGGGCTGTAGTAGCACCTTGTGAATGATTTCCTAATAGCAGTGACCTTGTTAGTTCAAATCCCTTTCAAAACACCAGTCATTAATTTATTCAGCCTGCAGGCACTAGACATGTGCCAGTTGCTGGGAGTGCAGGCATTGTACTAAGGGGCTTTTCCAGAACTTACACTCTGGGAGTGATGGTAGGAGGGAGATAGGCATGTAAATAGTTACCAAACTGAAAGATTCCATTGCAGGTTTGCAGAGGAGACTCTTGCATCATAGAGGAATGCACCGAGCAAAGAAGGCTTCAGGACTGACACTCACACTGAGTGAGGCTTAAGTGATGAGTACGGAGAAGGCAGGTCAGAAGGTCAGAGTAGGAGAGGAGTTCCAGGCCAGTGCCTGAGGAACAGAAAGTCTTCACCTACCTTCAAAGCCATAACTTGCAAAAAAAGTTAGTAGGCATACCCGTGCTTCCTCATCTGGCTTATCAGCATGAAATTAACCCCTGTGTTTAAGAGATTGGAGGAACTAGCTGGAGCCTGGCCTGAAGTTGGGCCTGTTTTTGCCCATAAATAGAAGACCAAAGCTTGTATTAAGCTTCCTTTATGAAAAATGCCCGTGTCACTGTTTAGGTTTCTTGCATAGTGAGGAATGGAAAGTCACCAAGGCCACCTCAAGAAGAGCAGGAGCAGTTTAGGAGTGGGTTGTAAGAACTGGAGAATGGCAGGCCGCAGGTAGGCTGGAGCCAGAAGGAGTTCTGGGCCTTGGCAGCCACATAGTTTGGCCCGGAACATCCATGCATCTCCTGGTGTCCCGTCATTAATGTTATTCAGCTACTCCCTCTTTCCCAGGTTCTCTTGTCTTTTTCATTCCTCTTATTGCCACCAACTGGTTTTGTAGTAATTGGTTTTCACTCCCTTGTTTTCCTTCTCAGCTCTGTTTGCTCACAACATGGGCTCATCATAAGCCATCATCACTTACTTCTACCTCATCTATCTTATTGAACCCATTAGCTTTTTGCTTTTGCTAAGTGCCTGACTCACTGTTTCCCAATCCTAAGAATGAAGATCTGGTAGCTGGCCCTTGGGTCCCACCCACCTCTTCTCCAGTCAGCTGGGGCTGAGGAGGAGCTGTCTTGAGTTGTGGAAGTAGCCTGCCTTGGGCTGTGGATGGGCGCCATGGCCAGTGTCTAGGCTGGACTGTGATCTGTGTAAGTGGTGCTGGAGCTAGAATGGGAAAAATGTAACTTGAAGACCACTTCACATTGGAGATGTCCCCATGCTTTGGTCCTGGTGCTCCCTAAAAGGCACTGTGGCAGGTTGAGGATTTGGGGGCCTCTACCTAACCCCTTGTAAGGATCGCATGTTGGAACATTTGGGACCTGTTGTGTGAGACAGCAGCAGGTTGGTTTGATTGCTTTACCAAAGTAAACTCCTCAAGGGGTATTATCCCCAAATTTTGCAAAGGCCCAAAATCCATTCTAATTCTTAGAAGAGCACAGAACTCTGTTTAACTGCAGTTAAATTCCTCGGGAGCTATTGCCACATGGCTTCTACTTATGACCCTGCAAAAGAAGAGATTATTTTGTGCTGTTGAAAGATCTGCATGTGTCTTGCAGATTGAAGCTCAATCAAAGATGTGAGGTTGGGTGTAACATTAAACTGCAAAGCGGTGAGGCCACCAGGCAGTAGCGGATGGATGTCTTGGAGAAAGTGCTCTTGTGTGGTTTTTGCCTTCCTTTGCCACTTTTCCGGGAGGGAAGCATGAAAGTGTTTAGTTTTACTTACTGAGAGAGAAGCAGAAATCATACTGTGAATTTCCATTTTGCACAGAGCCGGCAGTTTGAAATCTGCTGGCGACACAGAAGAAAATTTTAAACAGCTAAGTAATGTTTAAGAGAGCAACCCCATAAAGTGTGTTTCTCATATTGGCACACAGTTAGAAGTGAGCCAATTCCAAATGCCCCCCGAGAAAGCAAAGGTAGTTGAACACTGATGCATATCCCTATATGTTATTTTTGGCCACTGGCTTCTATCCCAGTAAAACCATTGCTGGAGTTTAACACATTCAAGATCAATTGTTTTGGAAATGATTTTGGTGGATATTGTACTGAGGAAGAGTGCCTGTCTTCTATAAGGGACAAAGGAAAATGTAACATGTAACTGTGCCGATAATTATATAGTCCAGGGATCTTGCTATTTCCTAAATGTATTGCTTCTGGGTTTTTTTGCACATTTAATTTATTTTTTGGTCCTATAATGATTGTTAAAATTTGTTGCAAAGCTTTTTTCATACACACTGTGTTATAGTTGAAAACATTAAAAAAATTGGTCCCTTAAACTTCCTACTTTATGACAGTATGTGATTACTTCTCTGGTATCTTTAAGAGAAATCATTAATAAAGCCTAGCTTCCCACCTTTAACTTTCCATATATGTGAATGTCGGGGCATGAGGAGGGAGAGAAGCAGTGTGGTTAATGAAGCTCTTATATTTTTGTGCTGAGCAGCGTCAAACTAATTAAACTCAAAATGCCTGGCCAGGGGAGTTGGAATGCAATGGAAGCTCCCATATGTAGTGTTTGGCTTTATTAGTAATCAGTGTCTTCTACATATTTTGTATGTATTCACTGTTCTTTTTTCTCTGTGCGTGTTCTAGTTCATGGGGAGATTACCTTTTGGACACCATTTCGGGGCTTGTGTTTGATACCGCAAAGGAAGACATGGAGTTTCGAGCTGGCATCCCACGGCAGCTACTCCTGGTAAGGAGTAAAGGCAGGTGGGACAGGAGTGGGACCCATGGCCTAGGCCATCTGAAGCTGTGGCCTACGTCCTAGGGACCACTGGGTCCTTCTTCCCACATGAGCCCTCTTCTGCCCTCCTGTGCTGACCTACTGAGCTGGATGATTTGTAGAACAAATGAGGTGCTGCACATTATATGTGACCCATTGAATTGAGTCACAGTAGCAGTAGCAGGCACTGTAGGAAGATTGGCTGAATACATGGTTGAATAAATAACGTGGCTAAGAGAACTGTACATTGAGCACGTATGAGATTACTGGTTAGGAGAGGCCCCCTGGAGATCCTGGCCTTGGTGTGTTTTCTGGCTTTCTTGTCCATCTCCATTTTACATTTGAAACACCAGCACTCTGTGGCTGAATTGAAATGTGTAAATTAGTGCTGAGTCAAGCAAAGGTTGCTTTCACTGTCTAAAGAAGACCTTAGGATAGTGACTTGCTTTCCAAAAGGCAAGAGCTAAGATTGGACATTTCCAGGGAATTTCTTTCCAATCAAAATCCTGAAAGTTCACTAAAAGCCAAAAACAAAACAAAACAAAACAAAAAATCTTAAGAATAAGGGTTTCCTGGAGGTATAGCGGCTAGGCTTCAGCACTCTCAACGCTGCGGCCTAGGTTCAATTCCGAGCCAGGGAACCACAAACAAACACCAAAAAAACCTTAAGAATAAAATCCTGAAAGTTGCTCTTTTTTTGCAAACAATAAGCAGCTGAAGATAAACAGTGGCTACAAGAAAGTAATGGGATATTGTTCTTCAGTCCCTGCCAGCCCCTGTGGTATGGTTCTGTGTCTACACTCGGTGGTTGTGCTCAGCACACCGTTCTGAAGACCAGGACCTAGGCGTGAGTTCTGCTGGAGTCTGGCCCCGGACTTACATCTGTGTTTTCAGCAGGTGGAAACCACAGCTCTTGAAACAAGAAGATTAAGTGGCTTTCTGAGGACACTCGCAGACAGGCTGGAAGGCACCAGCGAGCTGCTTTCAACAGACATGAAGAAGGATTTTGTTATGAATAGACTCCCACCTTATGTGGGAGATGAAGCAGAGCTATCAACACCAGGTGGAGCTTGCTGTTTCCTTCTTGGATATTTGGAGGCATTCATGGGTGGGCACCTCTTTGACCAGATGGAAAGTTGAAGCATTTTAGAATTAATGTCTCTAGTTCTGTCTTTAGTGTGTTGTGGTTGGACAGTACGTGCTGCATACAGACTTTAGCTTTCTGCATCCCAGCATGATGCAGAATGAGGAGTCTGAGGAGGATAGGTGTTAATTCTTCTTTGAACCCTGGGTAAAATTTGTTGGTGAGACTGTCTAGTCTTGGGTGTTTGCCTTTGGATAATTGTTTCAATTTTTTTACTATTGATTGTTCTATTTAGATTATCTAGTTTTTTGGTTACGCTGCAGAATGAAAGCCCTGTGATTTGAGGTGAGAAATAATGTGTACTTATAGGTACTCTGGTATTCATCATCTTCATAAAGTTTTAAGAACTTGAACATTGAAATAATCTCATTGGAATTAACTCAGGGATGGGTAAAATGTCATCAACAGATGAAATACAAGACTGCCCAAGGTTATCGCCGACCTTTCCTAAGTCCCTGGTGACCTTTTTGTGACAAGTTTAGGCTGCACATGCCCTAACACTTCTGGGTGGATGCGATTTTGCGGTCCTGTAGCAAACACCAGCAATACCCACTCTTGCAGTTGGACAAAGTTGGGTTTATTGATTTGTTGCAACATGGAAGGCTGCACAGCATTGGAAAAGGTGGGGCATCTCAGTAAAAGGATTTATACTTTGAGTTAGATAATTTTTCGGAGGGTGCAAGGACGTAGGGCTTTGCTCTTAAGTGGGATGTTGTTAGGAAGTAGGTGGGATTTTATGACTGGGTCTCTTGGGTACCGTAACTAGTAGCAGGAGGAATGACATGAGGCTACAGTTACAACTGATGTGCAGCAGCAGTCACTCAGATTAACCGGGGTAGGGGACTGTTTGGTCACTTTTACAGCTTGGATGCTATTTCTTCTTTTCCATGACTTCTGACATGATTATGGAGTCGTCTTGTTTTTGTCTTGGTTTCTCACAGTCATAGAGTGACCTTGTTTATTACTAGTGTTCTGTGGAATTGTCTCATGTTCTATGGAACACCACGACACAGCTAGGAGTGCAAGGCCAGCTTCCAGGCTGCTTTTCTCTTTCTCAGTAGGGTTGAGTGAGAGTATTGTTTTTACTAATGTTTATAAAAGCCTCCTTTATCACCAGTTGAGAACCACTGAAATAAAGTTTTTTCTAATATTGATTCTGCATATTTATATTTTTATTTTATCTTTGAGGGAAATTTAGGATTTGTTTTTGACTGCATCTACTCATAGTAGCAAATGTTTTAGCATTACATATTTTAATCTTTAACAATAGAGTTTTCTGAAAATCAGCCAACAGCCAGAATATTTGTCTAAAGTTTTCCTTGTCTTAGCTATTATGGCCAGTAAAGCTGTGATCCCTCAAGACTCTTTCCTCAACCAGATAACCCTGTAAGGCTAGTCTGTCTGTAGTGGCTGCATTTTCACTGAGTTAAATTCAATGTGGAAAAGTTGTGTGTGTGTGTGTGTGTGTGTGTGTGTGTGTGTGAACTTTATTAGGTAGTTTTTATATGACACTATGCTTGACCTACATCGATTGAATAGTTTTCCATGGTCACACAACTAATAATTGGTTTGGTGGTACAGTTTAGATTTAGGTATTCCTTCCAGTCTACGTATAGAGCAAGAAGCAATAGAGGATAGAAACTGGAGACAGGAGTGTTCTATGCAGGACAGGGGGCCCTGTCTCTATTGTGCTAGCTATCAGGCTTTGGAGGCATTATTTATGTCTATTTAATGTACTTATCAACGAGAATGGGCTCCTTAAGGATGTAAACTATAATATCACTATAAACATCACGGTAAGCAAGCACCTGAGTTGGAGAGGGCATCCCACGTTTGGATTCACTGCACATTGTTAATAAATGTGTTTCTTAAATAGTTACGCCTGCAAACCATTTGGAGCCTGCTGGTTCCCTCTCTTGAAAATGCTTTCTCTCCAGCTTTTCTAGGTGGACAGTTACCGAGGTTGGACAGCGTAGTGAGGCTGAAGTTTAAAGACCATGTTGTCCTCATGGTGGGGCCGGATCAGCATCCATCTGTGAGTATCCAGAAAGGAAGAGATTTCCTCTCTTCTCAGGGCATTCCATCTCGGGCTGTCAGACTAACAGATGGCCCCCATCCTTTCCCTTTGGGAACCCTTCTGTTCTCACAGCTTAATGCCAATGCTTTAGAGCAGTTCCTGCTCAAACCTTGCTGCTCCTGCTTTAGAGCAGTTCCTGCTCAAACCTTGCTGCTCCGGTTGCAGATTTTCCTGCCTGCTGGGCATTTGAGGGCTTGCCCTCATGCCCCACAGAATCCTTTTTCTTTCCTCTCATGTAGTGATTAATGTCTGGTCTTTGCCTCCGTCCTCATTCAGGCCATACTGCTCAGACAGCTGTAGGCCCTGGTAGCATCTCCCTATCTCTGAGTTCCTTTCCTGTACAGTGTGCAGCTCTGTCTTTATATATGGTTTGATATTTTGCCTTTTTAAAAAATCGGTCCTGTAGAGAGATAATTTACATTCCATAAACTGACACCTAGCCCGTGGTTCCCTCCACAAACTGGCTGATTATAGAATCAGCTGGACAACTTTTAGAGATTACAAATTTCTGGGATTCATCTGGTGTGGAATGGAGCCACTGCATTTATTAGTAAAGCTCCCATATAGTCCTAATGACCTGGGGAACTATCCTATGCCCTATGGCTTCCTGATCAGCTTTGGTACCCCATGAATGATTGGGGGGGTCGAGTCATTGGCACCGAGATATTTTCAAAACCAGATTGTTTCAGCTTTCAGGGCCAGACCTGGTGAGGACTGGTTTCTAATATATAAAAACCTCCATAGTATACGTCTTCATTAAAGAAAAAAAAAAAAATTCTACTTACTCTGCTAACCAGTCAGTTTTAGGACATACTATACCAGGTCAAAGTGTTTGACCCTTATTAAGAGGTGACAAGGAATGACTAAAGATGCTGGAAGAGAGAAACTGCACTGTGTAGGATAGAGAGGGAAGAGAAGTAGAGACCATCTGGGAGGCTACTGTAATTGGAATGAAAATTTTTATAGATCACATGGCTGGTATTTCTCAAAAAGTGATGGTTACTCCATGCATGGTGTTCATAAATTGTCAAACTGTGTATACCTAGGAATGCCAGATTTTGATGCCAAAAGGTGCAGGTATATGAAGAAACTTTAGCAATTGAAATTAAATCAAGTTTCTGAAGGTGTAGCAGGTGTATTGTTTTTAAAAATGACTTAAGAGTGCCAATTATTTGTTACATATGAATGATAAATCTGTAAGGGCTGTACGATAAAATATATATATTTAAAAAATCTATAGTGTAATACAACTTTTTGCCAAAAGGATTCTTTACAGTATTCAATAAATTTCACTTAAGCAAGAAGGCTTTTATGGTTTTTCTTGGTATTGACCTACACTATTGGAAAATCTTCCTAGGAATGAAGCCTTTGATACTTGGTTGTTGATGACTTAACGCTTTTTTTCAAAGGATGAAATGCAAGAAAAGATGGTTTACGTCTATCATTCTTTAAAGAATAGACGAGAGAAACACATGATGGGAAATGAGGAAACAGAGGTTTGTTCATGTGACGTGATTTGGTGGTGGTTGGGAAAAACCTTTGGGTCATGTACTTTCTGATGACTGCAATGTGGGCTTAACCCTACCAGACCTGAGGCCCTGAACCTAACTGTCCCCTGTACCTGGGCTCCTGAGCATTAAAGAGAAAAATCCAGCATGATATAGAAAAATGTTAAGTTACATGCAAACAAGTGGTAAGAATAAGATGGAACTTGGAGTCATTGTTTTCACGCACTAGGCAAAGTACCGAAAATCAGTTCCAGCGGTACAGCGGCAGGTTCGGAAATGACCGAACAGTCGGTACAGCGGGCTGGGAGGGTAAAGATGTCCTACAATTGATAGAGCCCTTGCACGGGGATGACTAGTGACATACATATACGCAGACCAGCTTTTAAACATACTAGCCGGGACGCGTAGGAAAGGTATAATGTAATGTGAAACATAAATTAGTATGCCTTTCATGAAATCTGAGTTTTCAGAGTTATCTAATTATAGTTTCTATAAATAGCCTATCTGAAATAAGTTTCATACTTGTAAAGGGTATCAAAAATTTTGGAAGTTTATATGAAAATGCCACTTAAAGACCTAAGTGTAGCATTTTATCTGACTAGTTTTTCCTTTTTTTAGTCTCATGGACTTCGCTTTCCTTTATCTCATATGGATGCACTGAAGCAACTCTGGAACAGTTCAGCTATTTCTGTCAAGGACTTGAAACTTACTACAGATGAAGAAAAGGAAAGCCTAGTATTATCCCTCTGGACAGAGTGTTTAATCCAGGTAGTCTAGTGCCTTTACAGAATCAAGTGACTACTATTTTATATATACATATGAAAAGCAAAGATTTTTCTGCTAGGGAGGCCCCATTGCTTTGAGTCAACAGACTGGGTAGGAAGAATGGTTATACACAACCTTCCTCATGTGTGTTATCTATTAACATGAGACCTACCTGTTATAGGTATGTACTAACAGAGAGGCACCCACATGGAAGAAAGAATGCAAATTAACATGTCCCAGGAAGTGACAAAACCATACTTTTGACAAGTTTATTTAATCCAGTGTGGTAGAAAAGGCACAACTACAATAAATGGTATCATTTAAATTTAAATGTCGTCACCTGGCTGTGTCTTTGGAAAAAAACTACTTTAAAGAACCTCATTGGCTCTAGAACATTTTAAACAATTAACATGAAAAACAAATTAACTTGAACATACACATACTTTTGTGTATACTCAAACCTTCCCTTTTAAAGTTACTCCTATAAGTTTAATTAAATAATACTGCCACACTATTGAGAGGCATTCACATCTACTGGCATAAAAGAGTTTTACAGATGCTGCTTGAAAGATGATAAAAGAGCCTGAGAATGAAGGAAAAAGAAAACCCAATAATATTTACATGGAAACACCATGTCTATAAAAAATACTCAATATAGTGGGTCTTTGAGCTTAAACAATTCACTGTTACTTTCCATTCTAAAGTGCATATAGGTTGATAAAAATAACTATGGAGAACTCAACCTTTCTATATAAAAACAGGATAGACATTTTTCTGCTTTCTGGAAGAAGTTGAGGATGATAAAAATAGTCTCAACGTAAGCTTAAAACCAATTCAGGGGGAAAATGCTTGTGAATTGTACAGTTAAAAGTGGTAATGGTTACTTAAAACTAACTCCAAGATAATATCCTATCTGATTCTGCTTGAAAGCTATTTGAAATGGGAGTAAAAATGTGAGTTCTCTGTCATTTTATAGGCATCTTCACCTTTAAAGTAAAATAGCATAGCCAAGGCTCAAATAATATTTGGTTTTAATTTGAACACTTGAAATTTCCCTTTATGTTAGGCAAAGAAAAATTTAACTTGTATGTAGGTGACACAGTCTATATAACAGCTTTTGAGGGCAGATCAGGGAAAATCTAGGGTGAAGTCTCAGCACCAGCATGAGTAAACATTGGTTAGAGTCCTGTTGCCCAGAAGGGGGTCTCTGTCTCTGTTAATACTTAGAGTGCAGGTTATTTGTGCTTTTTTTAAATTTGAACGAGAAAAGAATGGCCATAGAAAATACTCCAGTACTTGAGCTTTTTGCAAAAAAAAGCTGAGGTCCCTCCCTGGGGTCAGTTACAAGTACGAATACTTAAGGTGCTTCGGTTATAAAAGCCTCAATAGAAACATTTGTTTAGCGAATACAGCAGCTTAAGAGGAAGGTTTATTATTAAATATGTCTTCAAATATTGCTAAAAAAATTACTCTTTTTGCAAAAGTATGACTTGACCTATGTTCCTGTGCCTTGCAAGCACTCATACAAGCATCTACTATGGTATTAATAACTAGTAACGGACGACAGCACCACCTGTGTCCCATGTAATGGCTGTCAGGAATAGGATTTGTATTTGGTGGACAGGAGAGAAACCACAGACTTCAGTAAACCTGCTCATCAAACCTGAAGATCAAGCAGGAATAGATAGGAGCACTGAGTAACTGGCAAGAATATTCTCAGCTTTTTCCATGGTTCACAGCGATGATCTTATCTTGGAGCTTCAGAAAGAAGTTCATTCTCAGTGATCTGGGATATGAGGTTCCTTCTTCCTTTGCTCTTCATAGGGGTGCTGCAGATTCTCACAATATTTCAATGTCCCATTTCTGTGTTTCTTCTCCCTCTAGGGGCTGATTTACAATTACATGAGTCTTATCATAATAATTTCCTCCTAAAGTGGAAATTCCAAAAGAAATAATTATTTGTTCACACAGGTGTTTAACAGTTTCCACAGGCTTTTTTGTTCAGCTGTTTGGGAAGATTAATATGTCATTTAAAAAGTGGTCTGAAATGAGAATCTGAGTTTAAACAGGCTTAGCTATTATTCACTTCCAATCAGATCTTATTATGACTCAAAATTGAAAAACTAAGGTATAATATGATTGCTTAAGTAATGAGCCTTAACAATGTGAATCTTAAGAATAAAGTGCTCTAGGAGCTCTGACTGAATGTCAGAGACTGTGTCTTTGTTTCTACAACAACAGTGGTTGTGACTAACCCAATTAGAGCAACATCTCTGAATAACATTGGCCTTGACCTTGCTGTATTCAAAAACAAGGTTAAATACCTACCATAAGTTGTAATTGTAGGCTTTTAAGGACTATAGCAATTCATGGCAAAAAGTTAGAGATGTTTCTTTCTAAGAAACAGATGATATTTTATGGTTTGATGTTCAAATTTAAAATTGTTCTCAAAGATCATGTAGCAAATAAAATTTTTACAACTATACTAATGAACAAAAACCTTAAGACCTTGCTTCTACTACTTTGTCCTTAGGCTTTTTCTGTTTGATCCACATAGCTAATCATTTGTTATAGCTATCTTTTTTTTTTTTTTTTAAGAATAATTTAAAATAACCTAATATTTCTCTTATACCTAAGAATTTCTTTTACCCAAAAGGAGGGAAGAGGGTTGGAACTTCAGATGGTATCCACAAACATAACACATTGGATTTCATCACAGGCCCACCTTTAACATCAAGGACAAGTTGGTCACTGAGATAGGAGCTGATGGTTCCATTTCTGTTTAGTCTCCACTTCTGTCTGAACTGCCCATGTTCAGTCCATAGGGCTACTTTAGCTCCGGGCGTGTCCCGGCCACCAATTACATCAAGACACATATCACTGGCCTACAAGGGTTAAGAAACACATTGACAGTACTGTGATTGTTAAAATGAATTGGGTCCCTTTTCTTTCCATGTGAACAAATCATAGACATTGACTATGTTTTATCTAAAAAGAATACCAGACAGCATAATTATAATTTTAGTAACATTTTTATTTTTAAGTTTTCCTTATGTTTGAGGAGAGGAAATGATACCAAAATGAACCTGAAATAGAGGTACTTATTTTTAAAAGGACACCTACATTTGACAACAGACGTTCAATAAAGGTTTGCTGAACTGGAATTCAATGTTAAGTCTCTGTTAGCTTAAGTATATTAGTTTGAGCTTGGTTTTCTTATGTACCCATTGGGTGATGTGCTAGATATCCAGACAATAATTACTTTTCAATACTTTTCATTTTTGTTGAAGCCTGGTGAGATAACAGAATACAGTTGTAATGTTTTTAAACTGGTATTCTATTCTCCATAGCATCAGATATAATGGAGGGGTCACAGAAACCTAAGTATTACTTTGTAGGCTTTCTCCACTAGCAGCTTTTTTCTTCTACTACTACTTCACTGTATACTTTGAAAATAAGAAGGTTTCACCATGTTTGGAAATACAAAAATAGCTGATTTTTATTCAGGCCGTAAAGGAACTTCTTACCAAAAAAAGCACATTATCCAATCTGGATCCAGTGACTTTCATCATTGGTTTTAAAAAATCATTTAGGCATATCCATAGTAGGTGATCACCTTACTTATTTTAAAATAGAAACTGGATTTTCTAGATCAAAAAATTCTCTTAAGTCTGGTTCACTTAAATGTTTTAAAAGAACACATACCAATATTTATATAATCATGCAACAAACTTTCTAGGAAGTTGTATTTTACCATGCCATTTGATTTGGCAAGATTCTGTTTCCCAAGAAAGAGCCCCAAACCAAAACCAGACCACAGGATGTGGTTGTCAGTGGGGTTGGTTACCTTGCATTTAAAGAGTCCTCGACAGTAGTGCCAGATCTGAGTGTTCTTTCCACTGTAGGGAGCAAGGCACACAGACGTTGCCCTTGTGTCAGCTACGTTCCCAGAGACTGTGAGATACTCATTCTGGGCTCGGTTCCTTATTCTAATGTACACGGCAGGCTATGATGGGGAGAAACAGGCATTTAGGAAAAAGACCTTTTGAATGTGCAAATCAGTCCTTCCAAAGAGGGAAAGCTTGGAGGGAAAGTGAGCGGTGACAGACTCTACTTTTCTTTTTTTAAATCAGTTTCACTCTTACTCCATTAATATATCCTGTTGACAAATCCTATACCACTGAGCATGGTGCTTAAACTATACAATCTCTATTATACTTTGCTGGGAAATGTTCTTGGACAGTCAAGGTACAACAGACTGTTAACTAGAACTCGAGCAATGGGCACTCTCAAAATGTTCTTGTTAGTTGCTTGAGATTTTGCTGGTTGGCTGGATGCTGGAGTTCCAGTTAACAGAGAATCTACTTACATTTTATCTGGCATCTACCAATCCCCATGGGTGCCAATTAACTGAGAGTCTACTGTAATACTTTTCATTCAGTAGAACTCCATGTGGCATGGGGTGATAAAGAATTAGGAACTTGATGAGTTTAATTCAGTAACTACTGTCACCTAGCTGTGCTTGGGAGGCAGGGGACTAGGAATAAGGGCAAGGTACTACCCACGAGGATCTAAGAGCAACTTAGCACAGACAGGACAATAACCAGACATACTGTCTTTGGCTATGGGAGGTCTTAAAGGCCTAGGTAGCTGAGGACCCTAGTAACTGTGATATTCTTTACTTACATTTATACTTTATTAAACTTTATACTTCAAAGGAAGAGACCACACATGTTTATTGATAACTACTTAGGTATTCAACAATTAGGTAAACAAAGGATTTCATCCCATGGACCTGGACTATGTATGGAAAGTTTTAAGATAAAATAGGAAAATCTAAGACTTGTCTCTAGGATAATGGCTATTATTTATTGAAAGCTTAGTATATGTCAAATAGTGTGCTAAATGCTTTCTGGGCCACTGTATTATCTATCAGAATGAATAACCAGAACACCCCTTTAAGAAAGTACAATTATGAGCCCAATTTTATAAATGAGATTAACACAGATATGGCGAAATAAAGTCTGTCTTCACCCAAACCCTCTTAACCAGGATACTCTAAGGCCTGTGCTGAAATGCACTGGTTACTCTGACACAGGGGATAAGAGCAATTCCAAAAGTGCCACTGTGAATTAATAAGTAAGATGATGAAAGGAAAGCACACGATTGCTCCACAGAAACTGTTCTTTAGCCTCCTAACTTAGGCCTCTAGTCTTTGCATAATAAAATACAGGACACCTGAGCCCCACTTGGGTCAGGTGTTGTCATCTCAATTAGAATCTTGCTAAATAATAACAAATGATCTGTTATTTAATAAGGGAGCACTTTCACTCTGAGTTAACACAAGTGCTCAGTAAGTTCAGCAAGGTATCATGGTAAAGCTAATGCTAATTCTACAGTTTTGACACAGATCAACATGAGGCAGTTGAACTTTGATAAACTGCTGCCATGGTTAGCCTTCCTAAGGAAATAAACATTCTGAGCACTTAAGCAAATGCACACATTTCTATCTTGTTATTTAAAGCAGGTGAAAAAGACCTCTACTTGGCAAAACGTAAATGCTTTAAACCACGACTTCCGCACTCAGAATCCAACAGTAATGTACTTAAATTTCTACAGCATAACTCAGCCTGGTCTCCCACTGCAATTAATTCTTGAGGCTTCAGTATGTCTTTATTACAGTTTCCTTACCTTGTACATGTAAGAAAATGGGCATGACCTTCACAGAGGACAGAGTTTCAATTATGTGAGGAACAAACATCAGTTTTAGTCAATTAACTCAAGCAAGGTATTAATTACCCTTTATACACACTTGTAGCCTGAGTCCTCTGTTATTAACTTTAAAACACTGATATGCATTGTAAGTGCCTTAGTGACTTCCTAATTCCCAACTTCAAAGAGGATCACAGTTTAATTAAATGAATTTCTAGAAGAATATGAAGTAAAGCAGTACCAAAATCCTTACCAAAAAGGAAATATAACCTATAATACTGTTTTAGAAGCCCAGAATTCCTTTGCTGGGTTTCAAAGCTGTGGCTTAAATCAACAACAGGGAAAGTAATCTCTTTTAAAGTATTATTTTGAAATTAAATGTTTAAACCAGAATAGAAACCAGGGAGTTCCTAAAGTACAATGCAAGAATAACACAGATGTTAATTTTCAAAAAAATATGTAAAATTAGTGGCTACTGTTCTATTATAGCTATCTCTCATTCTCAGCACGCCGAACAACAGGCAGGGACATCCTTCTCACCAAGGAAGCACTTTTCAAAAGAGAGAAAACTGCTCTTTGCATCCAACTAGTAAAGGTTCCAACAACAGGATTAAGCATTATATAGTTGGTAAAAGCTACAAGGAATTCCCACTTCTGCCGTGCTTTTTCCCATGGCTTTTCAGGGGGATTATCCATCACTCCGTGTGACAGGAATGCCGAATAAGCAAGAGCTGAAAGTCGTGAAAACTCTGTACCGCACTCTGCCAGGAAAGCCCACTAATGTTTAGTGTCCCTCAAAAAGGCATCTCTGATTCTTTCCAGGGACATTGTGAATAATAATAAACTTCCAATCTATAATGTGTTACCATAGTAATATGAGCCAGACATTGTCAATCTCTTTATATCTTCCTTTGTATCTTCCTTCATCCTCACAGTGATACTGAGAGGTCACTGTTTCACCAGTGAGAAATCTGAGGTGCCAGAAATGAAGTGACTTATCCAAAGTCACGCTGCTTACAAGTGGCAGAGCTAGGATTTGAACCAACAGAAACTGGTGGGAATGAGCATGATGTGTGTGCGTGTGTGTGTGTGAGAGAGAGGGAGTGCGTGAGTGCGTGCGCGCATGAAAAGACAGATGTGGGCAGCAAGACCAATTAACTATCATCTACTTAACATTTAATGTGACAGATTTGAACATCAGAGCCTCGGCACTTATATCAACTATGATACACTAAACCTGGGTCTGGAATATATGGTGACATTCTGAAAATACTGATATTATTTTGGAGGAGAGTAGGGTGTGGTTGCTTAAGAACATGTATTTTAGAGCACAACAGATTTGGGTTCAAATCCTGGTTCTGACACTTGGATGACTCTTGCCAATTTGATTTACTTCTCTGAGCCTATTTCTTCATCTAGAAAACAGAATAGCAATTCTTACCTTAAAGGACTGTTGCTCCATTGTATTTATACATTAAGTCCCATGTTTGAAAATTCAAGTTGTTTCTTACTCTTCCTCATAAACAAGCCTGAGATGAACATGTTAGAGCTAAATCTTTTTGCCTGCATTTAATTATTTCTTTCTTTCCTTTTTTAAATTGTTAGACTTATTGGGGTGACAATAATTAATGAATTACATAGGTTCCAGGTGTACAATTCTACAGTTCATCATCTCTGTGTTGCATTATGTGTTTACCACCCAAACATGAAGTATTTACTTATGTATAAAGAGAATTACACTTTATTAATTGGAAAACATAAGCTAGAAAAATGTATACATTTCATCCCATTTTTGTAAAAGAAAAATATACAAAAATGACTAGGAGGATATACACATAGATTATATGGTGTGAATACTAATTTTTTCCTCATTTGTATTCTAAACTTTTCTACAATAAACTTCAATGAAGTTATTTTTAAATTAAAAAGAAAAACAAGCATTGTTGTTGGAATCAAGCAAGAAAAGATTTCTAAAGGGACTGGAGAAAAATACAAATGGTATCCATTGACCAATGCATCCCTGACAACCTAGCGTGGGTTTCCCATGCTCTGAAACCTCCCACCACTCCTACAGACGTTCATACTTTCCTTCTCTGAGCCAGGTGTTGCCTCTGGCTTTCTGATGACTACACATTATTTTGCATTTTATGTTACTGTTTTGAATTGGATATTTTACCCAAAAACGTAAGCACCAATAAGGCAGAAATTATGTCTGTCCTTATACTTTCCATAATTCTTTGCATAATGTCGAACACTGATTTATCCATTTTTACTTTCATTCCTTCATCATATAAATAGTCCCTGAGCTCCTACGGTGCCAGACACTGACAAGCACTAGGGGTAGAACAATAAGCAAAATATGCACAACGCCTGCCTTCACGGATCTTAAAATAGAGAAAGCACCCAGTCCAACTATGTAAGGTTACGGACCACATGCAGTGTCCTGTAGAAAAAGAACCAGGTCTTTTAGGATCCAATTTAGGTTAGGAGAGATGGTGAAAGAGGCATGCTTCACTTGACACGTGCCTAAGACCTAGCCAGGCAAAGAATGAGAGGAGAACCTTGTAGACAGAGGGCAAAGCCTGTGTTAAGAGCCTGAGGAGAAAAGCACTCTGCATCGTGGTACGTGTGAGGCAGCCATGTGAGTGAGGAAGAGACCGGGAAGAGATGAGGCTAGAGAAGCAGTGGGGAGCCAGATCCCACGGGCCACACTGAAGAGTTCAGATTGCATCCTAAGGGCAGTGGGAAGCTTTTGAACGGAAGACTGACAAGTAGTAGGTGTGCAATAAATATGATTTTAACTAAATTGCCAGGATCCATTGTATTATGTCAGTAGGGGGAAAACCCAAATACTTAGAAAATAAAACTACAGCAGTCTCAGAGTTCACTTGTTTCTGTTGCTTGCCACAGAGCTTATCATACCTTTACTTTCCGTGGAAGTGAGTATGGTCAGTAAGATTTTGGACATAAAGGCTAACATCCAACATTGACCTCAGACACAATTTTATGAGTTGGTTAAAATCTGCAGTATTTCCCATCTTCATCCATTCCCCCTGCTACAAAAATGGCCAACTAAATGAAACGGTCATTATTTCTTATGCTGTGCTTATGACATTTCTACTAGAAAATCAGGCTGTTTTGGATCCTGTACCTTTTTACTCCTTACCTGCTTCATTGGACGGAGGGAACCAATTGTTTTCCATCCACTGAACGCTGTCCAATTTGGGATCTCATTAAGCTCAAGTAGGATTTGTCTTCCCAAGAAATTGGATCCTTCATAAGCTATCCACCTATATGAGAGCAGGAAAGAAGAGAGCAGGGCACTTCAAAACAAAAGACAGTCCCTATGTGATACCATACAGGGTTCATGCTTTAAAACATCTAGCTTTATAAAAATTTTTTTTAAGAAAAATATGTAATTCTGTTTTTAACAGAGCAGGGATGACTAGGAGAAAGCACACTGGACTGGGGTTCAAAGGATTTAGATTCCAGTCAGGATTCTGGTTTCCCTACTTCTAAACCAAGTTTCCCTGCACTGTAGAATTTTGTGTTCCTCTGGTAATATTATTTTTTCATAACATTTTAATATTCAAAGATAGACTATAACCCTTCACTATTTCCCAGTTAAAAAACACTTGTTTACGCTTCTCCTCGTAGGGGTGTCATCACATGGCCTGGCTCCTTTGCAAATCCTTCTTAGTACCCTGGAGGCCTTCAACTTGGGCCAGAGCTAAAATGTGTACAAGTGGACAGGGTTTCAAGGTGAGTGTCAGGAGTCTCAGTCCATGGAACACCGTCACGCCCATTCCTTTATGGATTAACTCTAGCTATTTCTCCACCACAATGACAAAGTGAATAGTTGTGACAGAGATGACCCACAAACTGAAAAGATCATCTGGTGCTTTAGAGAAAAAGTTTGCCAAGTCCTGCTTCGAGGTGGTTATCAAGCTGGATGGTTAAGGAGAATAAGCAGAGATTGTCAAGAGGATGTGAAATTCTCATCAGGACCCAAGGTCACCTGAAATTACTCTCAGAACGTAAATGTGGAGGACAAGGCAGCTGCTTTGCTTGGTTCACATAAAGCACTCTGTTCCCCACAGCAGAGATCAGCCTTAGACAAAGTATGCATTGATGAACAGCATGACCATGGAAAGACTTATCCACCTGTCCAGCTTTGTAGATTCTTCAAATAGGCAGGTAAGTTTAGTTATAAAACCTAGGCAAGATGCTAACAAACTGTACCTCATTTTATATTAATCTAAACGAATTGCACAGCTGAAAAGCTGTGTGGGATGGTACACTAAAGAACGGCCCTCATTACCATCACAGATCAGAGATACAGAAAGCTACAGGGATTAAACAAAATTAAACTTTTCACTGAGGGTAGCTAGCTGGTTGTGCATTTAATAGTAATCTATAAAGCATCTGTAGCCTAGGAAAACCTGCAGGAAAATAGCCTTCACTATTCCTTTCTCCGTGTACCAATTCTCTGACCGAGAGTCCGGAACAGTGAGAATAGCTGGATAACAGTTTAAAGAAAAGTAAGAAAGTCAAGGTAAAATGGCACCAGTTTTCTATAAAAGAGTGAAATAAGATGGTGAGAAGTTGTCAGAGATGAGTCAAATATCAATTCCATTTTGGAATATAAAGAGAAACGTAAAAATGCTGTGAAATTCTCATATCATAGGGATATGCAATTCAATTCAAACAGTTAAGTGGTAAATAATATACTGGAGTATAATCAGGGAATTATTATATTTAGAGAAAATCAATTTATGTTTAATAAACATAAATCATGAAATCATTTGCAGAAAGAAATTTGAACTATAGATTTGAATAATAAGAAAATCATTTATTATAATAGTTGATTTAATTTTCAAATCTATTTGTGTGCTTGGCTTTCTCTTTCATTATCACCAGAAACATGCAGAGTTGATTATCATACACTTCAAGAGTTGTAAGAAATAAAAAGGCATTTTATATTAATCATCAAGAGCTATGTGTTCTTTTCGTTGACTTTTGGTACTAAAACTAACAGTGCAGGAGGTGGTGCAGGCTTACATGCCACCCTTCAGAAATGGCTGGAGAGGCAGATTTTTCAGGAAGCAAACTGAGCTTCAGCTGCAGAGCCCTTCATTTACAAGGCCTCGTACCATTTTTGTTCTAATAACCAAGCAAAGTTCGTACCTAACTTATGTATCCTTAATTTATTCATTTCTTAAAGTTGTCACCCCAGATTGCTAACAAAAGGTACAGAGCTCAGACTTTGGAGGCAACTCCTCTGGGCCCGCTGGCATGAAATAAACAGCCTGAACTTGCAAAAAAAAAAAAAAAAGTATAGATTCCACACAATGTGGATCCATCCTGATTGACAACCTGAACACTGGTAGGCAGGCTATGTCAAACCAAGATAGTCAGCATGAAAATCAGTACCCTGGAACAAACAGCCCTAGAACAAACAAGATGTGAAATCAAAGTACAGCAAAACACTATTAGTCTTATAGTCACTTGTCTTAAGCAGGCAACAGTCTCAACCCAAGTTGCTGACTTAATTAGGTGTTTCTTCAAGGGCTCAACTGATTATGGTCATCTGGTTGACCTACTCTACGTATGCCACTTGCTCTGAACACATGGTAGCCATTTTCTCCCAAACCACTGTGTACTACCACATACGTCCAGTCCTATTATTTAAACAGAAACTACTATTATTACATTGAGAGATAAAAGGAGTAAGAGCACCATCGGATGAAACAGCAGCAGGGGATAAAAAGCAACTTGGCAACTCTGTCCTAAAACCACGACTGAACCAGGCCAAGCCCTTCTCCCATACTTACAGTCCACTTTTTACCCACACGGACTGGGTGTAGAAGTGCAGGTCCTTGTTTAGAACAGAGTTCACAGCCTCTTCTAGATGTAACTCTCTTCCCTCACAATGTTCCAGAGCAAAAAGGCTGATGGAGGGTTCTTCAAAAACCTAACAGCACAATAATGAGAAAGCATCACTATATGGGGTGGCCACACCGCAGTGACATCCCAGTCAGAATGCAAGTGGTACCCTGGATCCACTCATTCTCAAATGCATATAGTTTTCTGGTCTATCCTCAAAACTGCTGTGGTAAGATTAGACTCTATTAATAATTTGTATTCAGTTTCAGAAAACAATCTTAATTTCATAATAAGTATGGACACCTGGTTCCAATCACATATGAAGGGCTAGCTGTGCAGTAATATGGACCACATTTTGATCCTGCTAATGCTTTTAGCTGGCAACAGAATAAACACGGAGTGGAAGAGCACCCTCACTTCCCACGAGGCCAAACAAGGAGTCACTGAGAATGCAGACTTTATTATTCTACGCTCTTAAAAACATTCCTAGGAGGGATAAAAAGGCATTTTTAATTTAACAACAACAAGCTAGAATGCATAGGGACAGGTGATTCTTGTATTAAAAGTAAGTATTCTCCCAAATATTCATGTCAGACAAGAGTTGAGTCAATATTGCTCTTTCACTTATTAGTATATGCAAGACACCATGCTAGGAGACTTTTGGGGGATAAAAAATCAAAAGGCACCATTCTTGTGTTTGAAGCATACTAACTAGTAGTAAATTAGGAGAACTGCACAGTTATTGAAATGTAATCCAGGGTAGAAAAGGATATGCCCTGTGAGAGTACTCTGTGGAAGGCTAGATTATTTTTAGCAGAAAGCATGAATGAGGGACATTTCCTGATGTGGTAGCATATAAGCAATGGATAGGCCAGGCCATGAGAGAATAGAGGGAAGGCACTCTGCACAAAGGAACAGAGACTACACAGTCCACCAGGAAATGGTGTCAAGTGCTCCCACTGTTTGCTACTGTCTTGAGTTGCCTGCTTCTTTTCTGACAGTGACATGTTCTTAAAGGCTTTTGACTAGTGACTAGGATTGGGCTGAAGTGTCTGTAACTTGGTGCATGAGAAGCAGAGCACCAACAGCAGGGACTGTGGATGGTCAATGAATGGTCATTAAACTGTCAAAGACCTGATACAAATGACCTATAGATATATGTGCATAAGAGCAAAATGAATTATGAAAGTGTTATTCCTAGCAGCAGTGTTTGGAATAGCAAAGGATGCAGAATGACTCAAATACCCATCAAGAGAGGACTGATTAAATAAATCACAGCACACAGAGAGGAATTATATACAGTTGTGAAGAAGAACACAGAGATCATTGTGAAAGATAGCTAAGATACATTCTTTAGAGGCAAATACCAACTGAAGAATAGTAAAGAACAGCATAGTTCCTATACTATCAAAATGGAAAGAAGGAAAAACTTATGCACATGCACACATATACATGTGTGCTTGTATATGCATTAAATTTTCTTTTAAAAATATAAAACTAACCATAACTACTGTCAGGAGAATAGATGTGAAGATAAAGGTCAAGTGGGAGCCAAGTTTTTCACTACCTGCCTCTTAGTACTTTTTAATTTTTGAAATAGGAATATATTGTTTATTCAAAAATTTAAATTGGTAATTGTTATGTATATGTTTACATGTAAATGTGGGTTTATGGGTATTTTTTAAAAAATGGCCTTAGGACCTGTATTTGGCAACAACATGAGTGAAGAAAAGAGAATGTAAAAGTTCAGCACACTGGCAGAATACTCCAGGCCAAAGACAAAGAGATCCAAATCTAAAGTGGGGGGCAACGATGGAAGGTTAGGATTGGTGAATAAGGGATGGCTAGCAAAACCACCACAGTGATGAGAGACATGATTTAAAAAATGTAATGAGTGAGGGAAAAGATGTGAAAAGTGTGAAGAGATGTGGCTGGGGGCAGGGTGATATAACTTGTCACATATAACTTGTCATATAATATATAAGTTCTTGCCCAGGAGCTAAAAATGTATACTTAGAAATAGGTGTTTTAACGTTGAGAGAAGCAGGATATCTTAACAAAGATGTCCAACAAACACTGGACCTTTTGATCTAGACGTTAGGGAAAAATCAGTTGCAAAGATAAGTTTGGGAACTCTCAGAAGCTGGGTAGTAAATGGAGCCAGTTATGGGTGAGAAAAATGGACATGGAGGGAGAGAAGAACTGCACTGACATACAAAGATGGGTGGTAACGAGAGGGCAGCCTGTGGAGGTAACTGAACATATGAACTAGGAGAGGAAGGCCAAAGAGAGAGAACACCGTGTAAGTAAGAGGAAAGAAAATAAGGAGTAACAAATACTTTTGCAACATTCAGGAAGAGGGTGACTGTGATGGGTTGTTTGCCTTTGCAACCAGGAGGCAGCTGGTAACATGTCAGATGACTGGCTGAATGGCTTGTGGGAGATGACAAGTAGAATCTAGGTTATAAGGGCAGAGGAATGGTGAGAAACTGCAGATGGGGTGTACAAGCTATTAATTAGAAAAGTCTGGTGAAGAGAAGGAGGGACATGGGCTAGTGGCCCATGAGTAAGCATGCTTGTGAGGATGGCAGAAGGTGAAGATAGGCTAAAAAGAAGCTGAATAGTGTAAGACAAGAGGGGTGGTTCCAGGGAAGGAGTGAGAGGGCCAGTCCTTCAGCCCAGAACATCTGACTGGAATCGGTCCATGAGTAATATCAAAGCAAAAGAATACCAAGACATTTCCAGGTGTTTAAAGTAGGTAAGTGTGTGAGTAATTTTCTCTTCACATTACGTGGCAAAGTTTGCCTGCTGAGCAGGGAAGGTCTGAAGCACTGGCCAAGCAGAACTTCCTGCAGTGACAGAAATGTATATGTGCACTCTTCTATACATGGCTGCTAGCCACATGTGGCTCATGTGACCAAGAGATTGAATTCATTTTTATTTTAGTTCATTTAAATTGAAATAACCACATGAGGCTAGTGCTAGGGTATTGGATAGTGCAGAGTTAGGGATTAGAGAATACTAGAAAAGACTGTAACAATCACTGCGCACAGAGACAGCAAGCTAATGGTAGAAAGGCTACTGAGGAGCATTGATTTTTCTTCAGTAAATGCCACCAACTGGCTCAAGAATAGAAATTCATCTTTAGTTGCCGAATTACTGAGTGACTACAGGCAACATTAGGCATCTCTTCTGCTACCTGCAAAATAAAAACTGGAAGCATCCCAACAGTTTATAGAGTAAATGTACTTACAGGAGTCTAGAACAGCAGATTAGAAATGTAGCCAACAGCAGACTCTAAATTACTCACCGAAACAGGGGACTGAAAATGAATGGACAAACACCGTCCACAGATAAGCCCCTGACTTTAATGCTGGACTTTTTCAACATCTTCACCCTTAGGCTTTCAAAAAAAGCATGTTGGCTTACCTCTTCACACTCTTTACTACTTACTAAATTACTAATGTATAGGGAAGGGCAGACAGGTAAGGAGACTGGACAGGGCTCTCAGTCAACCATCAGCAATACTCACCCTAGCAGAGTCTGGTGTGGTAAGTGTGCCACCTATATTAAAGGCACTTAATGCTGACATAATGTAGCTGTTTTAAATCCCAGTGGGAGAAAAGTTAGAAGATTATTATGAAAATGTAATTTAAATGTTAAGCATTATTCTAAGAAAAATAGTATACTTCCTCTTCCTTTTGCAGAGTGCCTACAAAGACATTTTTTAAAAGGCTGCCATTATCCCTCAAACTCCATCAAATTCACTCCCAATTTAAAGAAGATTTAGAAATTCTACATCTACCAATTTATCTTAAGGAAGCAATAAAGTTTGATGGAGGGGATCACACATATGTTTAAAAATGATATACAGGGAGTTTGAGAAAGAACTATAGAAAATGACTGAGGTAATATTTTTATGAGTTCATATAAATCACTAAGGAGATTCTAATATAAATGGGCAAAGAACATAAACCAATAGCATTAACCAAAGAAAAAATATGACTGACTAATATAGACAAATACCCTATCCTCCATTATTAGCAACAACAATGGGATATCAGGTGGTCCAATCTTTCAAACTTCTAATTTGAGAATATCTGTGTGTGTGTGTGTGTGTGTGTGTGTGTGTGTGTGTGTGTGTATGTATATTTATTTAATTTGATTTTTAGCTTTTAAATTGTTTTGATTTAATGGTCTTAATTTATAGATATACTTACATTTATTAATATACTTTATGCATAAATATATTTAAAGATAGGAAGATTATGAGGGTCAATGTAAGTTCTAAAGGAAGGCAATGGTTGGGGTGGTTAACAGGTAATCATTCAGATATAGAGAGTGCTGAAGAGCTATTTTGAAATCAGATTTTTCCAATAGATTTTCAAACACGAAAGAAAGAAGAGATATAAACCATTAATAGTCATCAAAACTGAAGATGTAGTAACATCTTCAAGGACAACAGAAACCACCAGAATTTAATTACAATTTGAGCTCTACAAATTGCTTGGCATCAGTACATGTTTACTTAGAAGACAGCCAACCATGCGGGACCAAAGCTCTTCTTACGTGTCAGCAGTTTACAGGACATTCCTGCTGGGTCAAGTCTAAGCCAAGCAAAGAGAATAGTTTCTATAATAAAAGGAGGATGTGGTTAAGAAAGAAAAAGAACAGTTGAACAAACTGTGTAAATGAACTTTCAATATGAAAAAAGAAAAGACCATTCACACCTCCCCATCCCATAAACTAAATATTTTAAATGAAAATAATAGTAATATCTAAAATATAAATCATTTAATATGTGTCAGACATCACACTCACACATTCATACACACACACATTTAGCACAATCCCTTATCTATAGTTCTAAAAACCAAAAGCTCTAAAATCCTATTTATTTCCTAATTAATTTGGCAACAAAACTAAACCTGAATATAAGTAGAGGACTATAATATTTATTAAATTTGTGTAGCTATGACTGTATTCTACTAAGGAAATAGGAATGTGTCTAATTATGGGGTGCCACCCAGAACCTTTCTGGGAGTGTTTTCTTATATGCCATATATGAACCATATTACTGTTTGAAATGTGAAAAATTCCAAATCCCAAAATACATTCAGATTAGGAACGGCAGAACTGTATTCACTCATTTAATCCATACAACGTCCTTGGTGTGGGTACCATTATTATCCCCACTTTACAAATGAAGAAAAATCGAGGTACAGGTCATACACAGTAAGTGGGAGAGCTGGCATTTTAATCTGGATGGCATGGTCCCAGAGCTTGTGTGTTCTTAACCCCTATACTATGGTTCTTACATGTCCTATAACAGCAATTTTATCATTTGGAATATTTCCGAATGGCAGGTATGGTATTACCTGAAGCAACTGATTTCATCTTGCTCAGCTGGACAGTATCTATGACCCCTATTCTTACCTACCCTACCAGCTTAACAAGTGTGTCTTGCATCTGAATTTGAAGCTGTGAGACCTGATATAAGTACTCTGCTAGAAGGCTGACATTTATATCAGTGTATCTTCCATTAATTGTATAAACATTTGAAATCTAATAATTTTTCACATTTTTTAAACTACATAGACTTGTACTTTGGCACTATAAAGTTCTTCAAATTTCAAATCACTGCTTGTATGGAAAAGGTGTTAACAGTACCTCAGGATTATGTTAATTGGTTAGATTCTATTTATAACATGTTACATTATTTTAAAAATATCTACCAATCATCCATTGAGAACAGCCATATCTATGGTCCAACCATATCATTCATTCCAATCTTTGTCAAATGAACCATGGCTTAGAAACTAAGAGTAAATGGACTGAATTCCAGGAAAGTAACCATAATATATATCTCAAATATCATTCCATTCCAGAGAAATTCCAAACAGTGTGCTGGCAAAAAAAGTTATTTGAAATGATGAAAATTGAAACAGAAGGCTCATAAATCTCTAATAACACTCTACTATGGATTCTGCTAAGTCTGGCCTATTTAAAACAAAATCATAAAAATACATACCTTCAGCCTATCAAGTCTTGATGTTGCACAATAATTTTTGTCTCTGAGCTGTTACAATATTGAGTGCTTATCATGTGTTAAAGTCTTAACATGCAATAGCTTATTTAATCCTCACATTTAATTAGAAGAGGGAAGTCCAGGCTTAGAATGGTCAGAAGCATGCTTAGGTCACTCAGCTAACAACAAGTAGTAGTCATCAGACTCCCAAACCAAACTCTCCACCAGTAAATTGTAATCCTCCTCAGAGAGCCTCTTTCATTTGACATAAAAAATCAGTTTCATTACAGATCTACCTTTCTAACTGGGCTTCTTCCTCTCCCTACTTAAAAAAGTTATTAATACATTTCAAAAAAAATAAATAATACCGTAGATTCTCCATTAAACAGAACTCAAGCAACCAGCACTCAAAAGCAATCGGCAAAAAAGCTTTGCTGGTTGCTTGAGATTTTTGCTGGTTGCTTGAGTTCTGGTTAATGGAGAGTCTACTTACATTTATCTGGCATCTACCAATCCCCAGGGGTGCTAGTTAACTGAGAGTCTACTGTATATAGATGACTATGTACCCAACACCCAATCAAAACATTTTAATTTTAATATAGTTGTGTCAAATTGTATATAAATAAGTAAAATGTAACAGGTACAGCTGAATTTTAATTTCCCCCCTCCCTAGAGGTAACCACTATGCTGAAGTTGTGAATCCTGCCAGCTCATGTTTTTATACTTTACTAATGGCTATACATCTCGTTTTAAAATTTCACAGATATGTATCTTACTGTACACATTTATCATACTGTAACATCCTCTAATAATACATGTAGGTCACCTGCACTCACTGTAACTACTGTACTTCATTTCCTTATAGGAACATGCTGTAGTTTGTTTCATGTATCAATGCAATAACAAACATCCTCATTTTTCCTCCCTCATCACAAATAACACTCCTCTACTAGCTGTGTATGAAAAATCCCACTTCTTCACCACGAAACCTCACCTTGGTGTTGTCAGATTTTCAAATATCTGTATCTAAAGTAAGGTAATATTACCTAATTACTGTTTTAATTTACATTTACTTGATCACTAGTGAGGTTTAACATCCTTTGAATGTCCTTAGTCATTTTTTCTCTCCCTTATGAACTGCCTAGTCATGTCCTCTGCCGAGTGTGAAAATAGGTTTTTCTTTTTTCCTCAAATGGTTTGCAGGAGTTCTTTTTATATTCTGTACACTAAACCTCTGCAGGTGATAAGGGCTGCAAATACATTCTCCTAGTCTGTGGCTTGCTGTGGTAGGCTGCACAATAAATGTTCTCCCGCTCCCCAAAAATGTCCGCATCCTAATCCTTAGAACCTGTGAATAAGTTACTCAACACACAGTCAAAGGACTTTGCAGACGTGATTAGGCATTATAACCCCTGAGGTGGGAATATCAGTCAGGATTATCTAGATAGGCCCAATATAATCACAGGAGTCCATATAAGAGGGAGGCAGGAGAGTCAGAGAAGACAGAAGTTAGAGTGATGCCCTCTTAAGATGGAAGAGGTTCATAAGGAATGCTGGGGACCTCTAGAAGCTGGAAAAGGTCAGGAAGCAGATTTCCCCCCACATCTTCTAGAAGGAATGCAGTCCTGCCGACACCTTGATTTTACCCAGGAAGACCCTTTCTAGATTTCTGACTGCCAGAACTGTAAGGCAGTTTCTGTTGTTAAACCCCTAAGTTTTGTGGTCACAGCAGAAATAGGAAACGAACACACTTGCCTTTTCACCCTTCTCTTACTGACTTGTATGTTTTGGGATAAATTCATCCTATTCCAGGATCATTAGGATAGTTTCCTATATATTCTTCTAAGTTTTAAGGTTTGTTTTTCACATTTAGGTTGCCATTAATCCACCTAGAACTTATTTTTGTGTTTGGAGTAAAATAGCATCCTATCTTTTTCCATGTAAAGGGCCAATTGTCTCAATACCATTTATTTAATAGTTCCTAACAGCCCACTGTAATGCTATTTCTGTCACCTTCCAAATTCCATTATTTATGTAGGTCACTTTCTTCTATGCTGTCCTGTTCCACTGCTCTATTTGTCTCTCCTTGTACCAATACCTACTATCTTAATTATGATTGCTAAATGATGAAGTACATATTTGGTAGGACAAGTAATCCTTCCTGTTCTTAAAAAATATCTTGATTATTTTGGACCCTTATCTTTTTTTCAAATTAACTTTAAGATAAGCTTGTCAGGTTTTACCACCCTACCCTAAAAAAAGACAAAAGATTCAGTAAGCATTTTGCCTGAAAATTGTATTAAGTTTGGGGAACGCCACAACAATATTGAGTTTTTTCATCTATGGAAGTTTATCTCTCTCCATCTTTTATGTTCTTCAATGAAGTTTTTATAGTTTTCCCCATATAGTACTTACTTGCCCTGTGTTAGACTTATTCTTAAGTATGCTATGGTTTAATTGCTATCTATCTTATATTCTGAGACTTTTAAAAATTCGTATTAACCCTAACAACTCATGTGTAGGTACTCCTGACAATTTTGTTTCTTCCTTTATAGTATTCTTTTTTAAATCTTATTAAAGTGGCCAGGACTCCACAATAATGTTGAATGGAAGTGTTGATAATACTATCAGATCTTTGTGTTCTGCTCCAAATTAATGGGAAGTGCTTCAAATATCTGATTAGGAAGTTGATGTTTGCTGTAGGTGTCTGTTGGCCTTCATTTTTAAACAACAGTTAATATTATTACATATACAAAGGCTGTCCGGGAAAACTGCAGCCATAAATGTCGCTATTTTTCATATTACATGGCTGGATGGATACTTTCCAGACAATCTTTGTATATGGATTGAAAATTTACTAGTAACCAAACTCTTCCACACTTTATCAACTCATTGCTTCCTTTCATTCTGTGGCTGGGTCTACAGTCTTCTATTTATAGCTGTGCACCTTATTCAGTACTCTTGCACAGAATGAGTTGTCAATTCTTATTCTATAATACCTCTTAAGATCATTTAGGTCATCACTACCATAATTTCATTTGAAATCTTTCTCCAGCCTCTTGCTATGATATTTCTTTTGCTTTGCCTGCTTACAGCTGCAAGGATTGTATTATCATTTCAAAGGAGACCAATTTCCACACCAAGCCACCATGGAGACACTAAAGATGCAGTACATGGACTGCTGCTCCTATGGAAACATGGTAAAAGCAGTTATCCCAGACACTACTAGGTCAATGCTGAAAACATTTTGTTTAGGTTTTCCACCCACCTCCAGCTCCTTATCCACTGATTTGGGGACTGTTCTTTGGCATAACCTTATTGAAAGGTAATATACCATCTTTGTCCATCAGACCATGTGAGTCCTAAGATTGGATAGATACACATTCTTTTTCATTTCCAAGTAGAAATATTCCCAGAATACTCATTTGCAACAAAGCTGAAGGCTGTCAAAGACTTGAACATACTTGTTTTAACAGTTTATTTACTCAACTGCATATGAGTTAACTGAGTCAAATAAATTGACTTGCCCAAGGTCGTATTAGTGAGAAGCAAAACCATAAACTATGTTCCCAGCTGCTTTCACTGTAAAATGACTTCCAATTATGCACCCATGGACCTCTGGAATGTGACATATGTTTGCATGAAGAGAAGTCAGCAAACCGTTATTGCAAAACATGCTAATCTTGTATGAGGATAAAGTCTTAAGACTCCATTAGGTAACTTTAGCATTAAGTCACAGCATGCCTGGAATGCCAACTATATGCGACACCCTCAGGATTCTAGTTTTAACTAATTAGAAGTAAAAATCAATGGATTAGCTCATATATATGTAAAGTCAACTCAACTGGACCAAAACATTTCCTAGAATGAATCCCCAATCACACTGGATTGTGGCACAGGGAGTAATATTAACAAGTCTATGGAAAAAGGCATATCAGTCCCTATGCAAAAACACAGGAGGGGGAGAGGTGATGTAGAAGGAATCAGAGGAGTAGGATAGACAGCGTATGTCCAGCATTTTCCAGGGAAAGAAGACAAAGAATCTGCAGACAGTGAGCAACTGGACCTTGGAGAATAGGAGAACTCACTTTTGTGGGGAATGTTAGCACATGTCAGTTAATCTCAAGACATCTACCTCATTTTACCCAAATCTATGCTTAATAAATAACCTTCTTATGGCCAATTCAGTTTCTCACGTTTTTCCAGAGAGGCAGAAAAGTGTCCAAGACAGCTCCTGTCACCAGGCTCCACTGGTATGAATTACCAAGTTGCCTTTCTGGTTTACATACCAGTCTCCTAAGTCTGATCAACTCAGGGTTTTGAGGCAACCAGGGTAAAAGCACGGTTGGCTTCATCAAGGAACTGCTACCTGTTAAGGCTTCTTCATGGCCAATCTGTGGGTCTTTTCTGGGATGTCCAACCTCATCTCATATTCCTTCCATTTCAACACTAAATCTACTGTGTAAACATGTCTTCGACATGAGTTTTCAAAGATTTAAAACATACCATGCATAGGCATTAAGCAAATGAATGTGCCATCCTTACATAAACTGAAGATACCCTTTAATCAGTTCTTGATGAGAAAAGGCTACAGGTCTCAAATCCTCCCCAGGAGGCACCTTCACTCACACTACCTGGATCCCACTGGACCAAAACAGGGACATGCAACCGCACAACTTACATAAAAGCATGTCTATTTTCACTACTAATTTGAATTATTCACTTTTGACTTCATGGATATAAAAGAGCTGTAAACAGTAATACTGATTCATTTTAACTCAGTTTCTTAAACACCCTCCTTAGAATTTCATTGGTTTACTGAATTAGTAGCCCTGTAGAATCATTTCTTTCAAGATATTCTCTTTCATATTTAGAACTACATATTTTGCTTTAAGAGTTAATACCAAATAATTACCTGTCTTCTGGTTTGACCACTAAAAATTCCTAAGAAAATTCCTTTCCCAGTAAATGTAGACTACTCTGCAATGCCCTTTTCAGCCCTATCAGTACTTGGAAAGACTGACCAGACCACATTCTTTTTTCTACCAGTTCTCCTCCCACAGACAGGAAGCATCAGTAGCCACTTAGTTTTTCCACATTGGTGCCTAACGGGCCACTGAGAGAGAATAAGGATTCTATTTCTATTCTTGCTCCTCAGCCAAGACTCTGTTTTTAGCCTGATACCAAGAATACTCTATCCAGGAATGCTTTGTGAAGTAAGATGACATTGCTTGGGTTGTGATCAAAGATCCTGAGTATGACCATTATCCTTGAAGTCAGCTGTGGCTGAAAAGTATGAGTCACTCCTACCACAATGCCGGGCTTCCAATCATCTCGGTGTAAATCTTAGCTTTCATCAAATGTTCCTAGGGAATCGACATAACTAGACACCTTGAAAATATCCCCAAACCTCACTACTTTCTCTGCAGACTTTACTAACTAGGAGCTCAGAAATGATGCCCCAGAGTAGCCATCCTGTTTTTCTCGTGTTTAAAATTGTGAGTAAGTAGGATAGAAAGGAGAAACCACTTAGTCTCTAAATATGGGCTTCCAAGGTGACCCAGATAATTCTGTACACAATGGGCAGGAAAACCCTAGTTCCTCACTATCAAGGTTTGAAATCAGTATCAGTGGTGGTCCATGCCTTAAAGTAACATTGTGAACCTGGGTAGCAGACAAATTGTTACGTTATTTATCTAATAATAAAAAGATCAGTTTATTTTTATTAAGCAACTGTAATAGTTACGATCATGATACGAATACCTAACACTTACCAAGTGCTCACCATGGGCTCGGCATTTCACAAGTATCATCTTATGTAACATACCTGTGGCCTTATAAAGTACTATTATCTTTTGTAGATGAGGAAACTAAGTAACTTTGTCAACAATGTCATCCAAACTGGTTAAAGTATCAAACTGGGATTTAAGCCCAGGCCTATATTACCCTAGTTCCTGAGATTAGTATTTCTGCTCAAGAAACAAAAATAAAACCCCAAAAAAGGAAAATATTAATGTCACATTTTGATTGGATTTCGTGAGTGAATCTCAATTTTAAAATCCAAAAGGAAATTATTCAAATTTTTATATTTGCTCATGTATTTCTTCCAACTTCACATTCTCATTTATGGTAATTAAACTGGACAAGAAAAAGTCTTATGTATTCAGCAAAATACTTACATAGTCAATGGGCTTCAGGGATTTCACTTGAGATGTCAAGCAGCCACAGGAAGTAAGGTCAGCATAGAGACCTTCTTCTAACACACACTGGTTATTAGAAATGTCCTCTTGGTAATACAGGAGCCAGCTAAAAGGAAAAGCCACGAGACATTCAGTCAAACTGCATCAGCTGGCAGTGCGGGCTCCTCACCATGCTCTGGGAACCGGGACAGGAGAACGACATGATATAAAAGTCACAGTGCTGAGCAGTAGTAAATACCTACCATCAACATTAGAGGGGGAAAAAAAAGCAGCTACCATTGTCATTTATTGGCTGCTTACCACGTGCCAGACACAGGCTAAGTACTTTACATATATTATGTCACTGTGTCCTCAAAAATTCTATGAGATAGAAACATATTTTTATAGGCAACACAATAAAGACTTAGAAAGGTTAGGTGATTTTCCCAAGGTCTCCCCAACCTTTAAAGGTACAGCTAAAATTTGAAATAAGAAGACGCATGCTAAAGACATTAGCTTTATTCAGTGCTTTCAAGTACAAATGTGTGGGATCAAATTATAGTGATTAATAAGTTCTTGAAGAGATTGAAGTATTTTAGGGGGTAATAAAATTTTGTATCCTTATTGAATAATGAATTTGCCTTCAGTCTGGGTGAGTTAGAAGCTGATTCCTAAAACCACACAACAGTACATAAAATCTATCACCTGCACACCTGGTAGCTAATGGAGATTTTAAAAAAGAAGTAACTCCATTAGAATCTTTGATATTGAATTAATTTTCAATATAGCACTCATCAAAAGCCTGGTTAAGACAAGCCCTTTTGAAAAGGAGGAGCCAAAGGGAGAAATGAACTGGCTTCAGTTGTGGTGTGTGTTAAGTTCTATCTAGCTCTATATTTTAACTCTTCTGGTGCTGAAAAAAAATTTCCAGTGCTGAATATTCTGTGCTAAATTTGGGCCAAAATAAGAGTTTTACAAAGGATCAATTATAGTTGCAATTTATGCTAGTTTCTTCCTAATTACCCTATAAATGAGCCTACTATAAAACAACTAAATAACACATAAAACTTGCAGAAAACATGTATTTTTTCAACATAATATGCTGTCAGAGCCAAGCTGCCCCAGCAAGGAAGATTTTGGGGGTAGTATGCCCAATTGGAAGAAAGCACGTGGAGCCAACATGAGAGGATCACAAGCAAGCAAACTACTTCACTGCGTACATGGGACTACATACATGTATTCGAACAAAAGTGGCTTTTTGCCACACCTGCCCAGTAGCATTTTTCCCATTTCATGGTTACATAAGCCAGTACATGAGCATAAATATCAGTTCCGAGAACTCTTCGGCCCCGGGCTTTGTTTGACCATTTATGGTAAGGTCAAGTCTGAGTGGCAGGCCTGGCTTTAACCTCCAAGGGACCGACACATGCTTAATATTGTCAATATTGGCAAAAATCATTCCAAACACTGTTTTTGGGTTACAGTTTATATTGTTGCAGTAAGGTAGTGATCAAAGCAATCAGTTGCACGCATTGGTACATTACACTGTTTACAGTATGTGGTACAATGATGTCTCTCATGGTTTGCTCTGTTACTTACTACACACCTCACAACCAGGTATGTAAGACTTGTTAGAAAATGCAGCTAAATATAAGGTGATGGAAAAAGAAGTCACATTAGGTGGTGAACTTATTATACATCAAGTTGACAATGCACTGTAGAATTGTATGCCTGAAACCTATGTAATCCTTGCTAACAGATGTCACCCCAATAAAAAAAAATAAAATAAAATTAAATTAAAAAAAAAAAAAAGAAACTGCCACTGGTGGAAAATGCCATTCAGCCAGCCCATTAGGAAGAGGATTAGTTGATGGTCCGCCAGGTGTTCTGCGTGTCAAAAACAAACAGCAGACTTGCACCTGATACTCCCGACTCACCACAATAAA
Source organism: Lyroderma lyra (assembly GCA_004026885.1). NCBI lineage: Eukaryota > Metazoa > Chordata > Mammalia > Chiroptera > Megadermatidae > Lyroderma > Lyroderma lyra. The sequence continues at coordinate 153,164 of PVJL010001158.1, read as the reverse complement.
CAAAGCCTAAAAGTCACACTATGTGCTACCCCAAGAGAATACAATTGAAGTAATTAGTATTGTCGACTTCTGTTGGCGTGTAAGCATGGCTCTGGCACTAGACCCCTAGATGTTGACTTTAGTTGCCTCCCGCACCCAACCTCTAGAGTCGACTTCAGTCGACATTCGCACTAAGTGTTAAGATCACCAGAACTGTACTGTAACTAGACCAGGTTAACTTTGAGAAACTACAGAAATGCTCTGTGACTTTATAATTTACTGTCATGTCTTCTATGTAATAAGCATTTTATAGTCAACATTTATCAAACACTTTCAATGTTATCAAGCATGGAGTTAAGCCCGCCATGTGCATTTTTGTATTTTGTCTTTATAAGAATCCTTTGAGGTAGGTATTATTATTATACCTCCTTTACAGATGAGGAAACTGAGGTTCAGAGAAATGATCTAATATGTTTAAGGTTACAGAGCATGGAAGTAATGGAACTGGGCTCAAATCCATCTTTCAAGCATTGCAGGTACTGAAGCAACTGCCATGGTTCTTATATGCTTTTATTAAACTGTAGTTTAATAAAGGACAAATAAATATGAGTAAATGTAATGTATATTACTATAAAGTAAAATAATGTATATTTATATGGAAATAAAATATCTATTCCCTATATGAAGTGACACATGTGACTAATTTTTCCTAGACTTTAGAGTCAGGAAAAAATATTTTCCTCCGGAAAAATGTCAGTGTTTCCTTTTATCAGAAAATAAAAACGTATCTTGCAAAATATTTTCCTTTATCTTAACAGAGAAGAAACTCAGAGGCAAATACTAGCAACAAAATCATTTCAGGTCTTTGGCATATGAGGGCTGTCCAGAAAGTATCCAGACATGTAATATGAAAACTAAAAGCATTTATGGTTGGATTTTTTTTTTTTTGGACACCCCTTGTATATATTTCTTTCTTACTAAAGAGTTACAGATAATCTATTTAATTTACAGTGTCCTATTTTATGTGTTTCAATATTGCAAAACTCTCAAATCCTTTTTGGAAGTAAGTATAAAAATAGTAAAACATACAGAGAGGTTTCAAAATAAGAGCTATAGACAATTGAGAGGGAAAAGACTGCTTGAATTAAGATCAAAAAGGTTAACAAAGAGAATGGATTGAACCTGAAAGACATATATATATGTGTGTGTGTGTGTGTGTATATATGTATATTTATTTATTTATTTATTTATTTTAATGTGGGTAGTTTCCTGGCTGGGAATTGAACCCAGGCTGCGGCATTGAGAGCACCAAAGCCTACCTGTTACACCACCAGGAACTCCCTGAAAAATATATTCCGATTAGCAGTAAGCAGAGGTCATGAACATATGTACCTTCAGGAAGTCAGGCAGGTAATGTGGGTCTTGTACCAGGTTAAAAAAAAAAATGGGACTATATTGTATGGTACACTGAGAGCACACATGCCATCTACTCAACACCAGCTAATCATTGCCAAGGGCAAATGTTTTGCCAGAGTTTTCAAATATTTTAATTTTCAAAGGAAAGGTGGAAAACAGGTTCTTCTGAAAAATATCCTGAACTTAAGTAATGATACAAAAAACCTTTTTTTTTTTTTTTTTTTTTTTTTTTTTTTTTTTTAACATAAAGTGTAGGCCAAACAAATAACATCTGCTATTAGCTCATGGGCAAAATTCATCCTACTGCCTGTTTTCATAGAGTTCACAATCTAAGACTGGTTTTTGCATGTTTAAATGGTTTTAAAAAATCAAAAGAAGGATATTTCATGACACATGGGTATTATGTACAACTCAAAAGTTTAATGTTCATTCCAGTTTCACTGGAACAGAGCCATGCCCGTTTAATGTATTATCCATGGCGGCTTTTGTGCGACCGTGGCAGTGCTGAGTAGTTGGGACAGAGCCTGGATGGCCCACAAAGCTGAAAATATTTACTAACTGGCCCTTATGGAATAAATTTGCTAAGCCCTGCTATTGAGGGTGAGGTGGAAAACACATAGCTGAGTAAATGTTGGAAGAAAGAAGGATGGAAGACAGTAGTAAAAGGATAGAATGAAGAATGGGTAGGAAAAATGACACTAGTTGATGGTAAATCCTGGAAAAGGAAGAGTTCCAGTTTTATCTGACAAGGATTAGAGAATGAGCGTGGGATTTAAAACAGAGCAGTAAAAACATTAAACTGGACTTTGGGACAAATAATTGGGCGATGACTCATCTGTGGGAAACAATGGAAGTAATACTACCGGGAAGCAGGGTTAATTAGGAGGCTGAAGCTCCTAGTCTCTCCTGACTCAAGAGAGAAAACAGAATTGATGAATCCAAGGTATCTTGAAGAATGAATACAGAAACTTTGGTGAGTTATTAGGTAATTTCATACATAGAGCAGGCACTGAACTGTACACTTGAAATAGTTAAAATGGTAAATTTTATGTTATGTATATTTTACCACAATAAAAAGTCAAAAGATGGAATTTATGTATTAGCCTTGAGAATCATATATATGTGCAAAAGATTTTGCTGCAGTTGGAAGGACATAAATAAAAAACGACCAAAGCAATCTTGGGTCTGACATTTGGTGTGTGATCTTGGGATCCTCATCTGTAAAATACAGGTGATAAATACTTCAAACGAATCAAAAAAAAATTTTTTAATTTAGGAGTATGTCTTATCTGAACAAACACACTAATTTTTATAGCTGTCTATTATGCTATAGAATATAAACATTCAGAATATTTAGAAAATATGTAATAGTAAGAAAAAATCACCAAAATGCTCCCAAAGTTGGCCAATCAGCATTCTGTTTCTATTACACAGTTGCTCATAATATGAGCTGGGCAAAGTTAATTTAGGCTAATTAGCAGTTAACCAATGATTTTTTTTTTATTTCACTGTGTATACAAAAATAAAACAGGTAAAATTTTTGTAAATTTGAAAGAAATTTAGTTAAACAAATAGGAAGCACTGAATAAGCATACTTACCAACCCCGAAGAACTTTAAAAGAACACGGAGTGAATGAAGTCAAATCTGAAATTTCTTCTGTAAAATCTAAACATTCACCTTGGAACCCTGGTTTACTGAATGCTTTGAGCTACAAAAACAAAACAACAAACAGAAAACAATTGTTTGACATCATCACAAAAGCAAAAGAAAACCTTCAGTTTCATGTCCTTATAAGAAGTTCAGCAAAATATTACCTATTATCACTGAATCCTTGCACAGGGGCCATGCTAATCTTCTCTGTATCATTTCAATTTTAGTGTAGGTGCTGCCGAAGCAAGCACTCAATGAATCCATGTTAAGAATGACATTTTCCTTAAGCTCATTTTTTTGTTTTTCCTTAAATTTTTCCAAGAATGTCACCATATACTCATATTTACTATTTTCATCTGTCTCTTACATCAGATTCTGGGCACAGAAGCCCATAAAACAATTCTACCTATAAATCAGAATCCTTCCTTCACTAAAATGTTGTCCTTTTCCATGATATCTAACAATTAATTATTATGCCCTGTGGTGAGACTACAGGTACAAAACAAAAAGCAATTTAGTGCCAAACATGAAGGAACTTTGGATTAGTATGAGGATTGGTTAGTACACCCCTTCTCTCTCCAAGTCTTCCTGATTTCACAGCTAATTAAAGGGAGGAGGAGATAGATGAGCACATGCCCATAAGTGAGCATGAGAGTGCCTGTGAGAACACAGGAGCAGATGGTGGACAAGATAATAATGATGGTATTAGTGGAAGAATTATGGTAAAGAAAGAAAAACATCTGTGTCATGCATTTGGGCTTATAGGCTTCAGTTTGCTGAAGAATATTAATACCTTAAATATACAGCTTACACTTATATACGGCATTTCTATTTCTGTCCTTTTTGTCAAGAATAAATCCATAAAATCTCAAATATAATTCCCTTCAGACCAGAGATACAGTAATCTGCACCTCTAGTGACCTTGGATCTGTAATTGGTAAGAAAAAATTAATGAGCCCTAGAAATATTTCATAATACACTATAGCCTTGAAATAACATGGCTCATATTTTCACTCTGCACTGACAGGCATGCACGGCAGCTAAGAAGGCATCATAATGAACTGTCTGTTGCATCGCCCTTTCTCTTGCTCATGCTGTCATAGAGAACAAGGCTGATGTTCGCCTCCTTCATCTTCCCACGGGCACTCTTAGAGGCTGATGGTCCCTGAGTTATGAAGAATTATTTCTTGACTATCTCATTCTACTATGACATTGCTTAGCCTGAAAGCAAAGATCAGCGAAAACCAGAGAGGTGAAAGAACCAACTTCGGCTTGTATAACATGACTTCCTACTGTGAGAACAAGCTGTATTTGGAGCATTAAAACTCCAAGGGACTCCCTGACTTAGGGAGATGTGACCTAGCAAGTTTCTACCATGGTCTTTCTGGTGGCTACAGAAGATAGCAACAGAAAGGAAGTCCAAAACAAGACAGACCCCTGGATCCATTCTCCACATACGAACATATACACACATTCAGGGAAACTGCTCTAAATTCTTTGATAAGAGCATTTATTTTGGTAAGTGGTTTCCATTTCAGGTTATGTTTTTTAACTTAAAGGTTGGTACAACATGAGTCTAAAAGCAAATCACATTTAACTTCCAAAAATGTAATGTCTCCTACATGCAAATATCTTAATTCAAAATAAGAACCAGAAAAACCTCATGAGAAGCAAAATCACACCTGTTTCATTCACTACCTGTACTCCCAGTTTGTTTGAATTAGTTTCATATTGTTGAACTTAAATTTATACTTCAATATTTCACCACGAAGCCATGAAATGTCAAATCCTCGATAAGTGACAATAAAAGTCAAGCATATTTCAGTAGCCACCTCTACTTTTTAGTCTGTCTTCAAACCCAGAGCATTAAAATACACACACACACACACACACACACACACACGCTATCTGTCATAAAGTAGTGTTTTGATTTATGGGTTAAAATATTCTTTACCCAAACTAAAAAACTGGACTTAAGATTGATCTGAGTTTATTTTATTTTTACCCCTCGAGTGAGATATGATTCATCCAAAATTTGGCCAACTCCAAAAAAGTAACACCTCATTCTGACTAGCTTACAAATGTCTCAAAACAATTTGTCCACAATAATGTCCTGAGGACAATCCATACAGAAGCAAACTCTACCCTTAATTATAAAAAGTAAACTGTGGTATCTATTCTCGGTGAAATAAAGTGACAGTGACTTGGTAAAATTAAGTCCTCTGGAAAGCTGGCTGAACAACTATTTTTGTTTCCTTTCTAGATTAATGTAGAAAAATGTACAAAGCAAGTTAGATAAGTTGTTTAGAACATACGCATCAAAGAAATATGAAGGATTATAGGAAAATACAACAAATAACTATATGCCAATAAATCGGACAATCTGGAAGAAACGCATAAATTCTTAGAAACACGAAATTTTCCAAGACTGAGTCAAGAAAAAACAGAAAATCTGAACAGACTGGTAACTATTAATAAAATCAAATCACAAATCAAAAACTTTCCAACAAATAAAAAGTCCTGATGCAGCTGGCTACACAAATAAATTTTACCACTCAGAGAACACTTAATATCTGTCCTTCCTTTTTTTAAAATTGTTTAATTTATTGGAATGATATTAGTTAGCAAAAATTACATAGGTTCAAGGTGTACAATACCTATCCTTCCAAAACTATTCTAAAAAATTCAAAAGAATGGAAGGCTTCCAAACTTATTTTACAAAGCCACCATTACCCTGATTCCAAAACCAGACAAAGACCTTACAAAAAAAAGAAAACTATACACCGATATCCCTAATGAATATAGATCCAAAAACCCTCAACAAAACATTAGCAAACTGAATGTAGCAATATATTAAAAAGACTATACACCATGATCAAGTAGGGTTCATTCCTGGGATGCCAGGATGTTTCAATATCTACAAATCAATTAACGTGATGCACGCATAAACAAAATGAAAAATAAAAATCATGATCATATTAGGATGCAGAAAAAGCATTTGATAAAACCCACCACCACCCACTTATTATAAAAACTCTCCACTTATTATAAAACTCTCAGCAAAGTGAGAACAGAGGAAACACACCTCAACATAAAGGCCATAAATGACAGACAGAAGCTAACATCACATTCAACAATGAAAAGCTAAAAATATTTTCCTTAAGATCAGGAATAGGACAAGAATGTCTACTTTCACCATTTTTATGCAACACGGTATTGAAGTCCCAGCAATTAGGTAAGAAAAAGAAATAAAAGGCATTCAAATGGGAAAGGGAGAAGTAAAATGGGTGTTATTTGCAGATGACATGATATCACTAAGAAAACTCTAAAGATTCCACCAAAAGCTATTAGAATTGATAAATGAATTCAGGAAAGTAACAGGATTCAAAATTAATATTCAGAAATCAACTGCATTTTTTTTTTATTGTTAGACTTACTGGGGTGACATTGGTTAGCAAGAATTACACAGGTTCCAGGTGTACAATTCTACAGTGCATCATTAACTAGTTGCATAATGAATTCACCACCCAGTGTGAGTTCTCTTTCTATCACCATATATTTAGCTCCCCCTCCCTCCTCTCCCACCCCTTCCCCTTCTCACATTCCCTCCCCACTTGTCCTGAAATAAACATTAAACTATTGCATATTTTTACACCAATAATGAATTATCAGAAAGAAAATGTAAAAAAGAAATATCCCATTTATAACTGAATCAATTATACTTAGAAAATTTTAAGATGCTGAGAAAAGAAACTGAAGAAGATACAAATAAATTGAAGTATATATGGTGCTCATGGAGAAGAAGTAAAATTGTTAAATTGTCCGTACTACACAAAGCAATCTATAGATTCAATGCAACCTCTATCAAAATACCAATGGCAGTTTTCATAATGGCACCTTTTACAAAACTGAACAAATAAATTTAAAATTTATACAAAACCACAAAAGATCCCAAATAGCCAAAGCGATCTTGGGAAGGAAGAACAAAATTGGAGGTATCATGCTACTTGATTATCAAAATATACTACGAGGCTATAGTAAACAAAACAACATCGTATTGACATAAAAAACAGATCAATACTCAATGGAACATAATAGAGAACTAAGAAATAAACCCATGCCTTAGAGCCAATTAATCTATGACAAAGGAGGTAAGAATATACAATGAGGTAAAGACACTCTATTCAATAAATGGTGTTGGGGAAACTAGACAGATAAACAAAAACATGAAACTAGACCACTTTCTTAGACTATATACAAGAATAAACTCAAAATGGATTAGAAAGACTTAAATGTAAGACCTGAAACCACACAACTCCTAGAACAGTGGTTCTCAACCTTTCTAATGCCGTGAGCCTTTAATACAGTTCCTCATGTTGTGGTGACCCCCATAAAATTATTTTCATTGCTACTTCATAACTAATTTTGATACTATTATGAATCATAATGTAAATATCTGATTTGTGTTTTCCAATGGTCTTAGGCGACCCCTGTGAAAGGGTCGTTCGACCCCCAAAGGGGTCACGACCCACAGGTTGAGAACCACTGTCCTAGAAGAAAATATAGGCAGTAAACTTTTTTTTTTTTTGTATTATGTCTCCTCAGGCAAGGGAAACAAAAAAAGATAAACAAATGGGATTATATCCAACTAAAAAGCTTTTGCATAACAAAGGAAACCATCAACAAAAGAAAGATAACCTACCAGATGGTAGAAGATATTTGCCAATGATATAACCATAAGGGGTTATTAACCAAAATTTATGAAGAATTCCTATAACTTAATACCCAAAAAACAAACAATCCAATTAAAAATTGTGTAGAGAACCTGAATAGACATTTCTCCAAAAAGAACAAACAGATGGCCAATAGACATAAGAAAAAATGCTCAATGTCACTAATCATCAAAGAAATACAAATTAAAACCACAATGAGCTATCACCTCACACCTGTCAGAATAGCCATCAGCGATAAATCAAAAAACAAGTGTTGGTGAGGATGTGGTGAAAAGGGAACTCCTACGCACTGTTGGTGGGATTGTAAATTAGTGAAGCCACCATTGAAAACAGTACAGAGGTTCCTCAAAAAATTAAAAGTAGAACTACCTTACAATCCAGCAATTCCACTCCTGGGTATTTATCCAAAAACATCTAAAACAGTAATTCAAAAAGATACGTGCATCCCTATGTTCACTGCTGCATAACAGGTAACCCTCATATAACACAGTAGTTAGGTTCCTAAAATGCCATGCTATGTGAATCTGTGTTGTATGAAACAAAGAACTAGTACAAAAAAGGGAGTTAGGTTCCAAAAATAAAAAAAATAAAAAAAAACAACAAAAAAAAACCATACTATTTTTATAGTTAAGAGAAATACCTTTATTAAAGCAATTTTCACCAAAAATATAAGATAGTAATATGCATTCAATGTCTTTTGCTCTAAAAAGCTTTTATTATGTTCCATGTTATTTGGGGATTTCCCTACTTTCAAATGAGATATTTCTTGCTCTTAAAAGCTTTTATCATGCTCCGTATTGTTTGAGGATTTCTCTATAATTCTCAAACTGTGTTAGAGTGAAACTGTTCTAGGATGCCATTGTTGTAAGGGATTTCCCCAATTCTCAAACTGTGGTAGAGTGAAACTCTGTTCTAGAAGTGCTGTGTTATACGGGAGGTGCCTGTATTTACAAAAGCCAAGAGATGGAAGCAACCTAAGTTATCTATTGATAGATGACTGGTTAAAGGAGTGGTACATATATACAATGGAGTGTTTCTCAGTCACAAAAAAAGAATGAAATCTTGTCATTTATGACATGGATGAACCTAGAGGTTATCATGCTAATGAAATAAGTCAGACAGAGAAGGACACATATCTATGATCTCATTTGCATGTGGAATCTAAAAAAAGAAAAAAACCCAAATAAATGAACGAACAAAACAGAAACAAGTTCATAGTACAGAGAACAAGGTGATGGCTGATGGTTGCTAGATGGGAGGGTGGTTAGGTGAAAAAGGTGAAGGGATTAAGAAGTACAAACTGGAGGCTGCCAAACAGTCACAGGATGTAAAGTACAGCATAGCAAATACAGTCAATAATATTGTAATAACTGTGCATTATGCCAGGTGGATACTAGACTTACTGGGAAGATCACTTCATAAATTACATAAATTTTTAACTATTGTATGCAGTATACCTGAAACTAATACAATACTGAATGTCAACTGTAATTGAAAAATAAAAATAAAAATATAAAAACTAAATTAAAGAACTCAAAAAATAAAAAAGATGAGTTTATTTCAAACCACACCCATCCCTCCTCTGTACCTTCTGGCATGGCTCCACCTCTACCAGCCCCTCAAATGCAACAGTACAGAATGAAAAAAAAGAGACAGCGTACCACCGGTTTGCAAGGTGCCGTTTCACATGTATTATCTTATTTCTTTGTTAGAACTACTCTTTGAGGCAGAAATTATCACTTTATAATGACAATTTTGCAGAAATTCTTTTTATTATGTATTTTTCATTTATGATCTACACAAATAAATGTAATCTAATTTGAAAAACTCAAAACTCAAGAACTTATTTACCAAATACCAAAGTTGTGCTCACTTAATTTATTCCACAATATTAGAATAATTTTTAAATGTAACTTTATTTACTCCAATGCTAAAATAATATCTATGAGAAATATTCTGTCCTGTGCAAGCAAGACTTTCTGCTACCCTTTGTACCACTCTAAGTATGTTAATTGTTAAACAAAAAAGTCTCGTTTCCAATCTTCTGTTACATCACACCACCTTATATCGTAGTGAGGCACTCCTCACTTAACGACCAAGTGCCATTCCTATGACTAGGTCAGTAAGTGAAATAATCAATAAGCAAAGAGTGTAAAAGAGGATGTCCTGAGTGTGTTGTGGCACCAGCAGGTATGTATTTTTCAAGAGATATCACACACCACCACATTTTGTAAGCAAAATAGGTAGTCTTGCATGATCTTGAACACTTTGTGTAGTAAATACTAACCTGTGGGAACAAGACAAAGACTGAGAAATCACTGGTCATAATTTCAAGGGGTTGTTAAACAGGTAGGTTATTAAGTAAGGAGTGGCTGTAGAACGTGCTTCTTCCATTAATTACATAGTCTACAGTAATGGTATAACACTTGCCTGATTACTCATAAAAGAGCTTTCTTTATTTAGAGTAGTAGTACTTTCTGAGTATTTCTGGCCTTAGGATTCCATAAGATGATCTGGTTATAGAACCATGAAGAAGTGTTTTCCTCTACTGTTCCTGAATCTTACTGATATTTGACTAAAACTGTTGTTTTCCTATCCCCCATCAATGATAACAGTAACCACCACTACTAAAGATCCTGTGATCAGTCCAAAATTAAATGTGGCCAAATTATCCAACACAAGAAAATGTCAGGTTGCTTTATCTCAGCTACAATCATGCATAAAATAGAAATGAGGCCCAACATGTAAATAATACCAAACTTCTAATTTTATTTGCAAATAGATTTGAAAAAGAATCTAGGAAAGCCAAATCCTTGGTGGGTCAAAGTAGGAAATGGGTTACAATTTCCAAAGAATGGCGTCTGACTACAACCGCTTGAAAACTAAACTCACTTTTTTATAAAATTTAATCTAGTGAAATTTCTGATTTGGACTTGCTGTGGGTGGGGTGAGGGAGGGAGAATGACGACGATGACAATGTCAACATTATGAACAGGACCCACATTTTGTTATTTTGTTTGGTTTGGCGAAGAAAATGAAAAACAAAAGCCAATTGCCACCTGCTCATTATAAAGAACTCCATAATGATCCTGTGTATCTTAAGGAAACAATCTGCTCAATAAAAGTTTTTCTGTGTCCCAAATAAGAGATATCTTCATCATACCATGTTTACATATCAGCAATATTTTTATTAGCATAATTCTCAGGATGTATATTATACTCTACAGACATATATTTTTGTTTTTGTTTTTGTTTTTTTCCTTCTTATGCTGCTTGAGGTTCCCTTTCAAATTATTAGCTTAAAAAAACTGTCTCTTGAGGAACATTTTCAATCTTGCCCTCTGGCATATATTGTCAGTTTGGCTCAAATAAACTCATAAAAAATCTCAAAAAGAAAGGATTCTGGCTCTGACTTGAACTCTGAGATGCAACTTCCTCCTTATCATGAAGCAAACAGAGAAAATAACTACCTTATCTGAATACAGCATCTGAATAGTCAATCTCTCATACCTACTTGTAAAAAAGAAAATGCTTTCTAGTTACTGAATGGAACCAGAGTGTCAACCTCGATCCTTTTGTTTTCATTTGGGTAAGTAAAAGGAAGCAAAAGGTTCTGAAAATTGGTTCAAAGGAAATAGTAAGAGCTCTGATACTGAGTAAACTAAGAGGTTTTGTTTGCATGTTATTAAATATCCAGCTATCATCTACCTATCAGAAACTTTATTTTACAAGGCAGTAGCTGAGCCATGTCCAGAAAAATGAAGAGGGGCCAATTTCACTGGGCGTGTTCTGCTGCTTCCCTTCTCTTCAAGTTGGACTGGAAATACTATGAAGAAAATACTCTGAGCAATCAGCCCCAAACAAGGAAGCCCATAAAAAAGAAGAGAGATGTAGGAGGAGAAAACACAAAGCTTAAAAGAATGTAACTTTTACCTGCATTTAAAACTCAGAAAATGCAGTTAGGACTGACTCCTGTATGACAATTTATGTTAATGTTGATTCATGTGAAAGTGCTTTAGAAGTCCACGGTTGGAGTTTTGAAAGGCTCAAAATAAAGATCTGGCAGGAAGTGTCTCCAAATACAACAGCTCAATTATATTCAGAAAGGAAATGTTCCCAACAGGCCTGAGCTAATCAGAAAATAATAAAGCCTGAAAGCACTGTGTATAAAAACATAAACTAAGCTGATTTGAAATGTATAAACACTGACATGAACATGAAAAACATGCACACTCAGAGTGACTCAGCATTATGTAAAGCTAGCAAATGTCAAATAATTAAAATCAATCAATACATAGAATTGACAGAAATTTTACTGAATTTGCTATTTAAAATCAGACAGAGGAAGCGAAGTCTCTCAATCCATCTTCCTTCTATGGCTGTACTGCTCAGATGATTCTTTGATGTAAATCCTGAAAAGGTGGTTTAGTTAAGTGGCTTCAAATACTAGAAAATGCCTATTTGTTACTTCTGGCTGTGTGAAATAACAGAAACTCTAAATCTTGGTTTGCTCATCAGTAAATGGGATTAATTCTGACTTCACAGAGTTAATAGAAGCCCAATTTCAAGCCCTGGATGGATAATAAGTATCAGACTCCAGAGTACTGCCCAACCCTCCAAACCATTAACACACGAGAAATAAAGAAGTTAGGCTGCAATTTTAATAGTGCTTTTAAGAAATATGATTTAGGTATTAAAAATACATTTATAAGGGGGGACCCCATCCCCCCCCAAAAAACGGGAAACAATGATCATCTGTTTCTTTGATGTGAGAGGGATTGTGTGTATACTCAGAATTTATTCCTCTGGGTCAGTCAACCAGAGTTTTTATCTGGAAGTTTTGAAAAGATTGCATTACGATCTGTGGAAAAAGCATCCCAACTTGTGGCAAACAGATGACTACTTCTTCCACTATGACAACACACCTGTCCACGCTGCACTGAGTGAGCATTCAGCAGTTTTTGACCCAAAACAGCATGACTTCTGTGCCCTACCCTCCCTATTCACCTGATCTCATGTGGAGTAAGAGCAAAGGGAAACATTTTGCTAATGTGGAGGAGGTGGAACAAAAAATGGCAGAAGCATGAAAAGGCGTCAAAATCTATGAGTTCAAAAACTGAGCAAATGGCAGTATTTCATCTTTTCTTATAGCTGAGTAATATTCCATTGTGTGGATGTACCACATCCTCTTTATCCAGACATCTGACACAGGGCAGTTTGGTTGCTTCCATGTCTTGGCCATGGCGAACAGTGCTGTGATGAACACTGGGGTACATAAGTGTTTGCAGACTAAAGTTTTTAAATTTAGCGGGCAGATCCCCAGAAGGGGGATTACCAGGTCATATGGTAACTCCATTCCCAGCTTTATGAGGAACCTGCACACTGTCCTCCATAGCGGTTGTACCAAATAAGCCAGACAGAAAAAAATCAAGAACCATATGATTTCACTCATATGTGAAAACTGAAAGCAACAAAAAACAAAGTCATGGACACAATCAATAGTTCCGTGGTTACCTGAGGGCAAATGGGGAGAAGGTGGGAGAGGACAGATGGGTAGTCAAGTACATGGTGACGGAAAGAGAACAGACACTGGGTGGTGAACACACAATGCAACACATAGATGATGACTGTAGAATTGTACACCTGGAACCGGTGTAACTCTTGTTAACCAATGTCACCTCAATAAATCTAACAATAAAGAAAAAAAACAAACTGAGCAATGGAAAAAGCATCTTGATAGGTATATTCCATTAAAGGGAGAATACTTAGGCAACTAAAGTTTAAACATGCAAGAATAAATACAAAAATTTTTATAAATAAACTACAGGGTTGTTTTTTTTTGGGGGGGGATGGGGTTCCACTCATATATAAGCATGGCAAGACAACCATTTCTCCATGGTAAGCACGCTCTTCCAAAGACATGATATACTGTGATGAATAAAAATAAAACATTGAACAACAGATGAACTATAGGAAAGAAAAAGTGGCAGAGGTTCAAAAGTGATCAGAGCTGAAGCTCTGTCAGTAGAAAACCAAACGAACAGTGACAAATCCAGGCCAGAACCACCAGTAGCAGAGATGGGCACTCTTGTGCTCGTAGGTATAAAGCACAACGTAAACTGCCCTGCCATGCAGATGCATAAAAGTTATCTGAGGAAAAGAGAAAGATTTGAGAGAAATGGCATGTTTTTTAGTAAACACTTTAACAATTCTGAGGTAAGGCTATTTTTAAACATACCAAATGTGGAGGCTCATTTATTCCAAGTGGTTCCTGAAAAACATATTTAGGCATTTAAAAAATTATAATCACATAATCTTGGTTGTCTTTTTTAAAGTTTTGAAAATATCCTTTGAAAAATGAAGAAATAAAGTTTAGCCAATTTACAGGATTCCTTGAACTAGCTAAGTAACTTACTGAATTCTCTTATAATAATTTTATATTTTAGTATTTATTATTAACTCATTTTGAGTAAGACTGTAGCTGGAAGAAAAATGTGCCCCGATACCCATTAGAACAAAAGAGTCTGAACTTCCCACTATTCCCTCTCCCACAGCTACTTCATGGGAGCCCACACTGTTCCGTAGTGGCCACACTCTTTCAGAGCTTCAGGACTTCACACAGAAAGAGATTATTCCCTCTTTGTGGAATGCCCCTTCTGCCCTACTTCCATGCCTGGAAAAACTCCTTTTACCCCTTGAGATATTATTCAATGCACTCTCTTCTGTGGCATGGTTACAGGTCCCCCAGTCTTGGAGTGCTCCCTACCCCTGCTCCCCTGGCACTGCCTACACACTTGATTTTCTCACTAACCATTCTATAATTAACTGTCCATACGTCTGCCTCCCCAAAGAGACTGAGACCCATCAGTGTAATCTCATTCATCTTTTATCTTCAGTGAATTAGTACAGCGTCCGGCATATCAGAAGCACTGAATAACAGGCTGCTGAATGAATACAGTGATCAAATTACAGAGCCATTTCATTGATGTGCTAATATCACATATATGAGCTCTCTATGGAGTCTATACAGAAATTTACATGCTATTTCATTTCCTCTGCATATACATGTAACATAATTCAACAGTTCCACTTTAAAAAGCTTGTTTCACATATTCAATTGTAAGCTATTACATGCTATTGGCATTGATTATGTTCATACTTAACTCACCAACTGAATAGGTCGTATTGACATGATTATATTATTTGATCCTCCCCAGTCAAAAAAGCATTTGTATTTCCCTTTCTCTAAAATGTACTGTTCGCCACAGAAGAACTTCTGCTGGTAGGCAACCCATCTAGCAGAGAAAAAAGAACAGGGGTGATGTAGAATCAAGCAACCAACCATTTTAAACGCCAAAGAATCTTTCAAGCTTCTCAGAGTAGGAGACAACTTACACTCCATTTTTAACATGAATGGATCTTGTTTCACTACCAAAGCCAACTTCTTCTAAGTCAGAAATTTCCTGATTTGTAATGTCAATAAACTTCCCACTTTCCAGGTCAGATTGAAACAGTGTGATAGAAGATTCCATAAAATTCTAAAAAGAGAAAGAGCAAAGTTTAGAAAAATATATGCATTTTGTTTTATGGATTGCTAAGTCTTTGGACAATTTTCACATATTTGTGGGGTAAGTTTCATACAACTAAGTCCGGGAAGAATTTTAAATGGTACTGGAAACAATTTTAATAGTTATTACTCTTAACCAGGAAAAACATAAACAAACCTGCTATTTTACTTTAATCAAAGAAGTATAACATTTTTATGTAAATGGAAATTAGTCAACAGTTGGAAACTTGCTGGGACTTACAGGCTATACTATACCTAACTTTAATTGTAAAGGAAATTAATGTCTAACTTGTGTCTAAAGAGCAAAAGCTATTATGTAACAAAAGTGAATAACAACGTATTGTGGGCAATGTGGGAGAGGATTTTATGAGCTTAAATGTAACAGAAAAAGTAAAGTTTGCATGACAAAAAACTGTATTAAAAAGTCAAAGTGATAGGAAAGTTAAACAATTTTTGGTCAAATAACACAGTATTTGATACAAAAATCTAAGACCCAAAATTGATAAATCAGCAAAAGAAAAAGAAACAATTTACAAAAAATTAAAAATGAGCAAATATCTAATTTCACTAGTAAAACTAAAGGAATTCAAATGAAAACAATTGATACAATTTTCACTTTTTAAATTAAGCTAAGAAGGATCTAAAAATCCAGTTTTTTCAAGGAACACTGCTGGTGGAAATACAAATTGGACAGTTATTTTAGAAAATAATTTAGAGATATACTTAAACGAAATTGTTCACACTCTTTGAGCATCAAACTTCCCCCCCCCCTGTTTTTTTAAGGAAAGTTTCTTAAAAGAAACTAAATAGTGGGCAACTTATAAATAAAGATGCAATATTTGTAATAGTGAAAGCTGTAAAAAAGATGTATAGAGATAAACTTTATATACATCCACCGCTTAAGGGAATAAATATAATTAAGGGCAGTTTTTAACATGCTAACAGTTAAATATATTCTATACTTATTACTGGCCAGAGTTTTACATGCATTATTTCCAAAAGAGTCACTACATGAGATTATATTACTATCATTCCCATGTTAGAGCTAAGGAGATTGAGTAACATATAATTAATGTTAATATAACATATATTAAGTAATCTATGCATGTGTATGTATATGTGTGTGCGCATATTCTCATATACATATACATACCTATACTTGTACACACACAAACACATATATGAGGAAATCAAGGTTTTAACAGCCTGTAAATTATTTGCCTTAAAGTCCCCAGAACAAGCCTCCCAACTGAAATATGATGTTTATAGCCTGGGTACCACATCAACAAACCTGGTTGTATCGACAAAATAAACTTCTATCACCTGAGGAACCTGAACATACCTCTGTCTCTTGCAACCTGAAAATGTGTAACCAGCTCAAGGCGGTTGTGAGGATGCAACATGATGAGGAAGGCTGAAGGGGGCCCAGTCTGGGTCCTGGTTAGGAACTTGTATCAACAGCCAACAAGCAAGTCTGGCCCAACTACAGGGGGAAGGTCTGCAGCTCTCAATTACAAAGACCTCTCCTCTCATTCCGGTGATGCTGGGATGTTCCATCTCTGCTTCTACTTCTGCCTCCAAAACTACCTGTTCTTTACTCCATTGGGGCTATAGGAATGGGAGAGCAGGGAGAAACTGAAATATACTATGGGATCACTGTGTTATGGTGGAGTCAAATGGGACAAAGACAAAAAATAAATATAGGCATGTGCATGTGTGCTGTGTTTGTGCCCTTTCATTAAAAATGATTGTTATGAAGCAACGTATGAGTACTTTACTTGAGCAATGATTTGCACAAATCATACTGTATAGGTTGTGGGGGAGTGAACATAGCAAGGAGGATAAGCTGGGAAGCAGGCCGGAGACACAGGCCTCTTGGCAACAATGCAGCCCAGAGCCAAGTACAGGAGAAGTCCATTGTCACAGGGTCCACTGCCAAGTACAAGTGCTGACAGCATATGAGTTCACAAACATATACTCATATGGCTTGAGTTGGTGTCTTTCCTACTCTGTCTACTACTCCCAGAGACTTGGCTAAGGGCCATAGGAGTCTCTTAAGTGTCCTTGCTCTCCTCTTGCCATTTCTGCTTTTGTTTATTCATGGCTTGTCATGCCTTATAGCTTTTGCCTTCCACCTTTTTCTAGGTACCTTCTGAAACACTCTCCTACTCTTGACCCACTCTGCATTTTTCACTCAGAGCTACCAAATATACAGTATCTGGCCTAGCTAAGCAGTTGCCATCAACATGGTACCCTTGCAGGGGCAGAGTTCTAACTTTCAGTTAACATCAGTCACCTGGAGCTAAAGTTACAGGGTCACATGTACAAAGCATGGTATAAAATATTTAAAAAATTAAATTCAGGTGATTGCAAAAAGGCACTCAAAGTTATGTCCAGAGTAAGCCCTATTACTAGGTCACCATCTTTCCCGCTTTACTAGGCATAATTAAATAACTTTGAAAATCAAACAGATTTAGGTGGAGCTCTGTTGCTTGAGAAAAATGAATAATGATGGAATGGGGTCAAATCGGTATTCCACTTTATATCTTTAGAGCACTTAAATCCATCAAAAGATCTGGATAGTTTAATATGTCTCAGGTACAGTATTCCCATGGCTAGAGAAAAGTAATGAGCCGTTGCTGCAGGACCAAAGATAAGTCTTACAGTAATTATATTTTTAAATTCCATAAAATTCCTCAGCTGATCAGACCCTGGAGCTCTTGCAGTACAGCCCCTGGTGAGCAACGTAACATGAGACACTGGTGGAGATCTGATGTAGCCATTAACTAGAAGAAATACGAGTCTCAGCTGCATTCCACCTGGTTTCAGAAATCTAAAAAGAGGCCCAAAGTTTTAAAATCATAATGAAAGCAAATCCAAAACTTAGTTAAAAAACTGAGGAAAAAATAAGCATACCAAAAAACTTTTATCATGGAAGCCAAGGAATAAAAATCCTTTCTTTAATCCCCAGAGTCTAAACACTGCTATATTCCTTCTGGTCTTCTCCTTCAAAAAATAATCAATTCCAAGTCAACTGCGTCTGACTGACTCATTTGGAATTAGGAACACATTTCTGGTTGTGCTCTCCAAAGCACTCTGGTACAGAGATCATATTATCCCTGAGGAACATGTCCAGGATTTGTCCATAGTAGATCCAGTGTTATGTGCCCTGGAGCCAGGACATTAGAAAACTGCATTGTATGTGCAGCTTTTCTATGTATCCTCTTGCTTATTTTATATTACTTCAGCTTACATCTTAAATGTGGTGCTTCACTGCTTTCAAGGTTAGAGACATCTGAGAATCTATGTGGGGAAAATATGTCTCAAATCAACTCTACCTGCAAACTTATGTAGGGCTGTGGCAACCACAGAGCTTTAAACATAATACAGTACTGTATGATATACTTAAATTTTCCAAAGAGGGTAGATCTTAAGGTTTGTTGTTGTTGTTGTTCTTGTTGTTGTTGTTTTACCACACACAAAATAATAACAGGGGTGGGAAGAAATTTCGGGAGATGATGGATTTGTCTATGGCCTTGATGGTGGTGATGTTTCCATGGGTGTAACTTACCCCAAACTCATCAAGTTGTATACGTTAAATATGTACGGCTTTTTTATGTCAACCATAACTCAATAAAGTGGTTTTTAAAAAAGAAAACTCCTCCCCAATTATATGCTATGTCTAAGGAATATAAAATTTTTCTACGTATAACCTGATGAGCAAATTTTTAAAGCATTTTCTTAATATATACATGTTTAAAATTTAAATTTTCTCAATATGTATATTTTAGTATATTTCACCTGAAAATATTTTAGTGAACATAAATTTAAATTATAAGTCCACTGTCTGAAAGTCCATGTTAATAATTATTTATTATATATGTACTGGTCTGCAATGTGAGCACACATTGATAGCTGCAGATGAAATGCTAATAAACCTTTGGATAAATGAGATCCAGTTTTCCACTGTCAAGACGCTTTTTTAGACTAACCATTCTATAACGAAGGAAAATAGATTATATGGCATGGACTCCAGAGTCAGGCGGACTTGCCTTCAGATCATAGCTTCACACTCAGGCACAGTACCTAACCTGCTAGATCCGCTTCGGTATCTGTAAGATGAGAATCACAAGAGTCTGTCTATCTCACCATCTCTGTGAGTTAAGTGCAAGTGTACGTGTTAAGTCCCTGACAAATGTTAGGTTATAATGAGGAGTATGAAAACACCTTTAACTATAAGCTAACAACTAATCTTTTAATTTAAAAAAAAGTAATTTAAAGAGAACAGAGAACTTTCTTTGAAGGGCATTTCTACTTATTTAAACTATAGCATCACTTTTGTAACTGTCCCAAACTTTCGTGTGCAACATTAATCAACGTGCCAGTTTATCCCAATTTTTCCAATATACATTATCACAGACTGTCTATATATTTCCTAATTATTTTACTATATAGTTACAGTATTCGTATCTTTTCACATTTTCTACTATTGGGATATTTCAATTAGTGACTTGGGGCTTTGTTTTGTTTGTTTCCTTGTTTTGCCAGTCATCTTTGTAAGATACCATCATATTCATTGCTAATATTCCTAGGATCAGCAATGCTTCCATTCGGTTCTCATTTTAAATACAGAGGGAAAAGAAAGCTGTTTAATACTAGGTAGAAGATGCTTTGAATCTTGACCCATAGTTTCCTGAACGTATGGGGTCAAAATAACCTAAAAAAAAAGAAAGTTCTATTTTGTTGTATCTTCCCTGCCTTTTAGTGGCCAAGTAAGGAAGGAGTAGGTAGATAGTGAAAACCCGTGGTTCTTGTATATTGTGGACTAAATACCTCAATAGTTATTTATCCATTGCTAAATTAAACTCAGTTCCCAGTCTTCAGTGAAACGCCCCATATTTCTTCCAAGCAGAACTGGTTTCCAAATCACTTTCTTAATGACATGGATCATTCATGAAAGAAAAAAAAAAAAAAAGCTCCCTATTCTCTATACTTCTCCCATTCTGGCTCCTCCTGTCTGACCAGGTTAAGAGGGGCCGCAACAGAGCTATCGCTGGCCCCAACAGACAGCACCCTAAAGGGCCAGAGCACACAATCCCTGTGCTCAAAGGTTATGCCAGACAGTTTAGAGTTTATATGGGTAAAGATTATTTTGAAAAGCGATTACAGTAGTAATTCCTAAGCCATAAGAACACATGCCCCTCTGAATACATTAAAAAGTCTCCAGAGCTGGTCAGAGAAATGAGCAACATTTGATAAGCCGTGATATCCTACAGAACTAACATCTACTGCCACTTCTCCGTGCTTTCATTAGCTTCCACCTGGTGTCCCATAACGGTCTAGTCCTCTTTTCTCCAGACTTCCTTCATCTCATGCCATTTCTTGATATGGTCATCAGAAAGATCTTTCTAAATCTCTAATTTAATTGTACACACTAGGTCTAAAATCCATCAGTGGCTCATAGTCAAGTCAAGAAAAAAAGATCTGGGAGTTCCCAGATGGTGTAGTGGCTTAAGGCTTTGGCGCTGGCACTGTCAGCGCTGCAGCCTGGGTTCGATTCCCAGTCAGGGAGCTACCCACATACCAAAAAAGGAAAAAAAAAAAAAGATCTGAACTCAACATGACATATAAGGCCCTTTATTATCTGGCTCTGGACTCATCTTCCCAAAGTTCTCCCTAACACCCTGACTTATTGCATTTCCTAAACACACCCCCTTTCACTTACACAACCGTTTCACCTCAGCACTATTAACATTTTGGACTAGATGATTCATTCTTTGTTGTGGGGGCTATCCTATAAGTTGTAGGGGGGTTTGGCAGTATCCCTGGCTTCTGCACACTTGATGTCAGTAGCACCCGCCTGCTCCTGCCAAGTCATGACAAGCCAAAATGTCTCCAGATACTTCTCAACCTGTGGGTCAGGACCCCTTTGGAGATCGAATGACCCTTTTACAGGGGTCGCCTAAGACCATCAGAAAACACATATCAGATATTTACATTATGATTCATAACAGTAGCAAAATTACAGTTATGAAGTAGCAACGAAAATAATTTTATGGGGGTCACCACAACATGATGAACTGTATCAGAGGGTCGCGGCATTAGGAAGGTTGAGAACCACTGCCCTAGAGGGTAATATCATCCTAACTGAGAACCACTGGATTACATCCTTGCCTTTACACATCTTAATCTCTTGTTAAAGCAGCACCTAACCTTTCCCCTTCACCCCTGTTCTGATTTTCTTCATTTGGTTATCACCTGAACTTGAAATTTCAGCTCAGCTGTCATCACAACTTCCTCTTACTTTCAAGTAGAAGTAACTGACCTTTTTCTAGGCACCCTGAGTCCTTTGTATTTAATCCAATCATAGTCAATCAATATCATACATTTATGTAAGTGTTATCTTCCCTACCAGACTGCCTTCTCAGTGAATGCAGAGAGTGAGTTCCTAGACACTATATCTCTAGCACCTGGCACACTACAGCTATTAAAGCAGGTGCTCAAAAAATGATAGTGGAATCAAAGGATGAAAAAATAAATGTAGTTATTCTAGAATAATTATAGCAGTTATGAAAATTAGGCAAGTCACATAAGCAGTTCAGTTTAATGGTCTCCGGTTTTAGAAACATTTTATAACCTTATGTTCTATTAGACATGCTGCCCAGATTTTATGGAACAAGACAAACTGAAATGAAGAATTCAGAAACCAACTCACAGCCTGTAAGTACCGGAAAGACAAGATGGGGCCACTCAAGGCCCCACTGGCACTACTGTCTTCAAAATCACCTTCTTCAAGCAAAAACTGTTGGCCTTTAAAATGTTCTTTTTCATAGGCAACCCACCTGGAAATACAAAGGACACCAACTAAGCCATTAACAAAATTGTGGTCAAGAATACAAGAGAGAAAAAAAGAGAAAAGGAAAAAAAAAAAAGAAAAAAGGAAATGAGAGAAAAATCATGATAAAGCTTCTAGCTGCACATTACCATATTTAAAAAAGCAACACATTTATTTTGTTACCATTTACAAAGGCAGACAAATGGTGTATGCTTCAAGGATCAGTCATTTTTATAGCTTGGAGGCTTTTCCCAAGAACAGGTTAACTGTAGTAGAATTGCAACAAGGCAATGCTCATTAAATGTTTGTGGCATGATACCACATCTTAAAAAAGGTTGGAGGATAGTTTACCAAGTAAAAAACAATGGAAACCACAAGTAAGCAATGAGAAAAGTTAAAAATCCCCACTGAGGGAGTTCCCTGGTGGTGTAGTGGCCAAGGCTTCGGCGCTGTCAACGCTGCGGCCTGGGTTCAATTCCCAGCCAGGGAACTACCCACATAAAAAAAAAAAAAAAAAAAAAAAAAAAATTCCCACTGAGATTCAAAAGATAATCATTCTTATTTAACTGATTAAGCCCTTCTTGAATCACAGAATGATTACTATATTAAACATTTATTTAGGGTTTAAGTTAAAGGAATCTCACATCAGGCTTCAGATCTAAAACATATCATAGGTAGGTTTAACAAAGAGGAACTGAGAAATGCAACTGAGGCAGTATTAGTCCTGATAGCCTACATTTATACATGTTTGTAAGTATTAATGATGGGAAATACTGCTTCACCATTTTATCAGTGGTAATAACGGAAACAGGAAGCACTGTGGCAGAATACTGTTTAGGGACACAGTTTTCTTGATTTCTAATCTAACACTGTCAGTACAGACACTGATAAATACCATTAGTCATTAAGCTCCTCCATGAAACTTAAGATTTTATGGAATATGCAAGTAGCTAATACAGTGTGGGCATAGACAGTTCATAATACATGTTGACCTGATTAAATCTACTTTCACTTGCACTGAGTAGTGGGACCTGTTCCCATAGGCAGAATCCAAGAATGACCATTTTGGGCTCTTGGACTGGGGACTTGCAAATTCTAGAGCTTGACAAAATGAAACCTGGTAGGGCTTGCTATTTTTTTTTTCCCTTTCTCCACCCATACTATAGTTGTGAAGATATAAAAAATATTCCAAAGAATTGTTTCCATAGAGTACAAAATTACAGTAACCACTGAGTAATCACAAATCCCTTCTCATTTTCTGTGTTGCAGGAGAAGTACGGGGGCAGGGAGGGGTAGTCACATAAGTTAAACATATTTCATACATCTTGGTATATTTGTAACTAGCACTATTTTATTCTTAAACTATTATGTGAAAATCAATTTCACAAAGAAACTTTCAAATTCTAAGTTTTCTTTTATGTAAATGTGGCTACTCAGAACATGCTTTTAACATATCTGAATGGGAAAAAGAATGAAGGTATAGAGGATCTTAATATTAAAGAACAGAACAGTAAATTATTACATAATGACAGTTCAAAAATCTTCTGCCCAGTTTTTCTTAACAGATTGATTAAGACTCAATTTATATATCCATCTAGGATATTTAAAAATAGATGTTATCTGAGAAAAATTAACAAACATTGACCTCATGATGGGACAGATTCCTCAACATGGGATGGACATGAGGAAGAGTCCATACTATTATACACACACACACATAAAGGTAAACAAAAGTGAAAAATGGTAGAAATTCAGAAAAAAAGCTATTCATCTTTAAATAGGGACATCACATTTTTCTCTTGCAGGTTGCCACATAAAAACAAGTGTGTATGTCATATTACAAGCTGTACTATTTTCTTGAGATTAAAAAAAAAAATTGTAAAAATCTTAGAAAAGAACAATGAAAATCCCAATGTACTTAATCGGAAAAACATTCAAATCCCCAAAGAAAGAAAAGGTAAATATATTTAATGAGTGATTAACAAGAAGCACATGTTCATAAATCTGAGAACATTAAGTAAATATAATAAAGTCTTTATCCAAAATATATTTGTTCTTCAAGCCCCTGATAAGATTTTAACATTGAAGAATAGGGAATTAAATGATTACCAATATGTCAGACCAATTACAGATATGACCTAGCATATTGCATAGGTCATCTCCTTTATACTATTTCCATTTTGACTGTTACGGCCATCACTTGATTTTTTTCCCCAGAAATCGCCAAGTCTCTAAAGGTAGATGCTTGAGTGATCGTAGGCAAGTCACTGAATTTCTATGAATAAAATATCTTAGTAACATCTTTTTCTAGAATAGCATGATAAAGTTATATGGTGTTACTGCAAATATCAAAGATACTAATACTTAAATTAAAACAAAACAACATTGCAAATAAACCAACATATCAACCAAGACTAACAGAATGTTTCTGGAGGGATTCCAATACTGGGTTGACAATGGCAAATAAGGTGTGAGGAAAGGTAGGATACAAACAGAAAAGGCACAGCCCAGTTTGGTCACAGATTTTTCTGGGTTTCCTATCCCAGTAACTGCTGACTGAGACTGGGTTAGTAGCAGTGATGGTTACGCTTGGGTTTACACTTAGTTCTTAGGGAGCTTCCTCAAAAGCAATTCACAGACAGAAGGTAACCAATTTCAAACACGCCTGACTTCAAAACAGATAGCCCAGGCTACTTCTTTGATAAGGGAGAACTCATCGCCAATGGCGTCCGCACAGAAAGTCAACTAAGATCAATCAAATACAGGACAAAAACTGGGGCTCTCATTCATATTCAAAATCTGTGAAAAAAATTTTTATTTGCAATTTTTGTTTCCATATTGTGCTTAGATATACTACATGATGAAATTTTAGAAACTATTTTTTACATTTAATCTATCTCAAAATCTCTAATACCAAGAGTTGACAAAAGGCTATTAGCAACTAATATTTTTTACTTCCCATATTATAGGATAAATGTATATCTTTAGACCAAAGCAAGTTGTTTTTGCTTGCTTAACATATTTTTTGGGCTGATCTTCAAAAATAGACTACTAAATCAACTACTGGAAATAACAACACTTACACTCCACCGATGACACGAATTGATCCAATTCCATAAAAGTCCCCATCATTTTTTAAAAAATTAGGGACAGAATCTATATGTTCACTAAACTCTTTGGCCTG
Source organism: Lyroderma lyra (assembly GCA_004026885.1). Lineage (NCBI taxonomy): Eukaryota > Metazoa > Chordata > Mammalia > Chiroptera > Megadermatidae > Lyroderma > Lyroderma lyra. Next base: position 127,799 of record PVJL010001158.1, on the reverse strand, counting down.
TCCATGGAACTGAGGCTTTTCATAAATAATAACCTGAAAAACATGAAGTAAAATGATTTAACATGGTCATATTTTAGACTAGATATATAATAATTTACTGAAGGGGCACTAAAGACAACATGAATAGGGACCACTATCTGTTTTTTTGTTTTTTTTCATTAATATATACTTACACTGTAGCATGGTGTCTGATAGTCACAAAGAATTTAATTAGTCTTTATCATTATAAAGGTAAAATAGTATCCTTCTGTCATAATTAATATACTCAATATGATTACATTATTCCAGTTACCCAAATCATAGGACCATCTCATAGGATAAACCATTTCACAACTGGCTCTTGAATTATCTAAATGTATCCCTGTGTTTAGAATTTAATACAGACCTGCCTTATATTTACTGAATTCCCCCTATAAGAAATAAAAACTCTCCTGAGTTACTAGGATATAATGATAAATTTTCTATTGATGTAAGAAACAGCATGTTTTCTCAAAACACTGACTATTTCTACAGGGACATTTCTATTCAATCAGAAGAAACAGATGTGCAAAGTCATGAATTCAAGTACAAAACTTACTAAAAACAAGAAATTATTAAAAAATTATAGTATTTTTATTCCATATTTAATTTAAATTGGGAGTGGGGAAGTAAGTGTAGTAGGAAATCATTTCCTGCATTTCATTTACTTCACATTTGGATTGATACAAGTATTTCTCCTTCTACTTGTACCAAAAAGAGCTTCATTTTGATGTTCTCCACTTCCCAAGAATGAGCTGGCCTTAATAATGTGGAAGTGATAACAGCCCTACTTGTCCATTCCCTGTCACCTGGTGCTATTTGTGGCTAATGGTATGATTTGTGCACATTATCATTGTGCACAGCAACCCATTCCCTTGGTGAATAAGATCTCATGCTTAAACATACTGAACCCCCAAGTAATAGCTCTTTTATACACACACATACACACACACACACACACACACACACACACACACTGATAAAATTATACAAACTGAAAAAAACATGTAGCACTGCTGCTTTCTACCAATTCAATTTTCACCAGGTGCTGTATCGAAGTGATGAAGTTTTATTTGGGTTTAACACATTACATATGCTGAACTTGTTCAAGAAAGAAGCAATAATTCTTTGATGAGGAAGCCATAAATTAACATTTAACAATTTGAAATTTGTGACTATCTCTGATAGCCATCCCATTCATACACCTCTACAACCTGTCAAACTGCAAATGTCCAAGGAAGACCCGCCTGTCACATATGAAGTTCTGATTTAGCAGATGAGGAGACTGAGACAGGAGTCACTCTGGGAGTGTTGACCGCTAAGTTTGCATCTCTTAGGTCCTTTGTTCGAAATCTTGGTTTCAAGTTACAATCACCTGGGGAGCTCTGAAAAGTTCTGAACACACCCCAGATAGTAGCTCTGTGAGTGGAACGCAGGTGTATTTTTCTTAAAACTCAAATATGTATGATTCTATCATATAGTCAAAATGTATTAGATAGACTCATATTTTAAGTTCCAAAAGACTTCATCTATGTGACTGAGAGAATGGTAGTCAAGTCCAAAATTAGGAAGCACCCCAAACGGGAGGATTAAAGTTGTGACTTGGTTTGGAGGAGAGGAGATGAACGGATGAATCCCTGTCTCCACACCTGCCTCTGGTGGTGCTGTGACCTAATTAAGGAGAGGCCTGTTTGCATCTTTGGTCACTGCACTGTTTACTTCCTATCTCTCTTTACACACATTTCATAATTCTCTTTCCTCTCTTTCCCAACATGTACTTCATCTTGGCACCACTAGCACTCTAGTTTTCATTGCCTCGACCCTTCCCTTTACATGCTCATGCTTTAAAAACTGACACCTGACAAGAGCTACCTACAGCTCCTGATCATCCTTGATCATCTGGAGCATCACATTCAAATGCCTGCCAGGTATCTCCACCTGAACATGCAGCTGCCACCTCAACCCTACCCTCCCAAACAAAAATCAAACCTAGCACCTTTCCAGACAGTTACGTGCTTATTGGTTTTGATGGGAATGTTGGTACAGACCTCCATCTTTGCATTCTCAACCATCCCCCACTCACAGCCTGGGCCCTCAGCAACCATTCTGTGTAGTCACTCCCTCAGAACTCAATATTCTTGAGCTAGGTATTAGTAGCCTAAATTCAGGTAACTGTTTTCTATTTTAATAGTTCAAAATAAAGGCTAATACTCAAACTTTTTAGCCTACTGCAAAAGTCTGCTCAAGACTTACCTTTAAGTTCATAGGCATTTCCACTTTCAGTCCACCCTTAAGATGACAAGAAATTTTAATATTAGATACATAAATATTTAAAATATTTTCAAGTAACTAGGATGGATATAGGTTATATGAAAATCTGATTAGTGAAGATTACATACCTGTCAAGTTTAAGTTGTGGTAAATTTAAAATTTTAAGTACAGAACTCTACAGCAGTTAAAATCAAATCAGACTGTTCTACATCAATATACATGGGACAAGAGGTATTTTAAAAGATATTTTCTAGATTACAATAACTACAAGGAAGCAAACTGAGTTTCAGTCCTTAAGCATATGTAAGCAATTAAAGATTTAATTCCACTACAGAGTGTCCAAAAAAGAAGAGCTGGAATTGCTAAGAGATTTAAAAATCTCATTTGGCAGAGATTTCTAAATCACTTAATATTGACGGTCTTTGCTACAACTTCTTGGGCTTTCTGAATTATGGAGAGCACTCGCTCTTCCAAGTTGTCAATACTTTTAATCACATTTAAGGTCTTTGTGACCTCATGTTTATAGAGCATAAAGGGTACCTTCCTCCTCACAAAACCCCTAATTCTATTATTTTCTTATTTTGAATTCTATCTCACATTTTGCTATTTCTTAAAAGTTTTTAATTTGTCTAGTTTTAAATTTTCTTAAAAGGCACAAAACAATAAAAAATAATTTATCACAGAGTTAACATTTAATTAAGTTTTTCCCTCATATAAAAATATTTGCAAGAAATTAAACAATCACCGCAGGAACTTATCTTTAAGAAAGCAACCACTCACAAAACTGCCCATTTATTATGAATGCTAAGCTTATCATTAATAACAACTATGGAAGAGTATAATTTAAAGTGATTTTTAATAAGCATAAAAAAACAAACTCAGAATTTTATTAAATATTCAAAATCTTCACAAAACAATACTTACAAGAACATTGCATGTATTATGATAAACTTAGCACCAAGTAAATTTAGACATTTGTTTTCTGGGAAAAAATTTAAATATTTCCACACAGATATTTGCTACAGTATAAAGAAACAATAAAACAATGTATTGATAATTGGCTATTCAGTAGCATTCACAGTCATTTCTCAAGATTGAGGTGCATGAGCAAGCATTAGCACTATTTAACTTTGGATTCACGGGTACTTCAAAACAAGTTTCTTTTTAAATTTGCCTACCATTTGAAGTGGATGCAGTGATTTCACTTCTGCTGCAGAAATCTCAAAGAGTCCATGGTCTTCCTCCAGAACCATAGCTTGCCCCTTAAAATTAATATCTGGGTAGGCAAGCCAACTGAATCAGAAATGAATAGTTGGTTAAAATACAATAGGAACACCTTGGTCTGGTTCCGTGAAAGTTAAAAGTAATAAGGGCTACAAACAAAAACAAAAACCCACCACAGAATTATGCTAGTAAAACACACTCTAAGTGTGTTTTAGACTTTGCTAGAGAGCACAAAACAAGTTAACAGGTTAAGAACTTACATTCAAACACTACCTATCCTATAACAAGGTTATTATACATTTTCTAAGCACTAGGCATTACTTTTCTTAAAATCTTTCAATGTTTAAAAGGTGTGAGCCCTTCAATCCAAGTGGAATATAATTGGAATATCAATAGCATTCCACTATGTCCTTTCTTTCTGAAATTGGCATGATCAGAGGTAGGGATTCCACCAGGCATTTTACGTCTTTGATCTATATTTTTAGAATCAATATCAGTTCTACTGGCTGCCTCAGGAAAAGTATTTGAAATAAGATTCCCAAAAGACCCACTTAACTTCTAATTAATCTTGATAAGTACAAACATTTCTCATGGACAGGGTCAATTACTGGGTCTTCCCAAGAGTTCTTAATCCATGGTTAGGCAAGAAAGAAATACTACAATGACCCCAAAATTCTACATCACTATTGTCAGACCAGATGCAAACAGCAAATGAGAGAAGAGGGATCCATGTTGAACTAGGCATCAAAGAATTTGTGATTCTAGCCAACCTGGGACTGCATTAAGGCTGAACTCAGACCCACAGCCCCGAAGATCCCTTCGGAGTCAGAAAGGCCCAGCCTGGGACAAAACATTTAATTCGTTCATTTATAACGTGAGAGTAGCTCCATCTGCATTGTAGGAATAGAGGAGTAATAAAAAAGTACCGAGTGCCTGGTACTGAAGAGGCACTCAGTACACTATTAACAATGAGACACTAGAAATAGTTCAGGCTCCAGAATTTTGGCCAGGGACACATTTTTATTTCTCAGACCTAAAATTTGGTGGATGAAAAAACAATAGAGGCATCTATCAACAACTATGTCTGAGAATGTATATCTGCTCCTGTGAGTCACAAGCAAAGACTTCAATGGATCTCAAGAAAGGCGGAATGTGTTCAATCCCTGCAATAGCCTTTCTTGGGTATCCAGGAGTATAAATGAAGGAAAAAAAAAAAAAAAAGGAAAATTAACCAAAACTTCAGAAATACGTATGTCCCCTACTGAAATACAAAACAAAACGTTGACATTGGTGGCCGTCAATCTGTAACAAAGAGAAGCTGATACGTACACTCCCGACTTCACAGCGAGGGACGCAGAGTGCGGGATATGCAGCTCTTCCAGGTTGGGGACGGCTCGCTGCACATAGACGGGACACCATGCTGGGTCAGACTGCAGGCAAAGTTTTATCTCTGGAACACTGCAATCCTAGAGAAAAACAAAACTGGTTTTGAAACCAGCTAGAGATACACAGTCCAGCATTCTCAACACTGGACATGCAGTCACAATTACTCATTGTTCAGCTGAATTTCTTCACAACAACATAAAGGAAATACTGTTTCTCTGTACCAGGTTTTACTTTAGAAACCTGACAGAGAAACAGTATTTCCTTTTTGTAACTCTAAGTTACATTGAGAACATGAAAATTATAAATATTATTGACTGAAAAAACCATTTTTCTTCTGCTTTGTTTTGAAAAGTCTTGTTCCATTAAGCAATGCTCAGAGTTACCAAACTACATGATGGCCCAAAGTCAGTAAGTCTTCTTCCTCAGAAGCACGACAAAGCCATGGGGAGGAAGGGAGTTAAGCAGAAGTTGATCTCATGGGGGCCATAAAAAATAAACAACACAGAGGCACGACACCTTCACTGTGTTATCTAATTTATACTGACAAAAGAAGTAGGAATTAGAAGTGAGGGGAAAGGAAATCTGTTTTCCTACGTGAGGTTTATTTTCTTGAGTAGAAGTTGGTCTGAAGAAAAAAAGCATTATGAAATTCGACCCTATAATCCCGTCACACATCCACTGTCACTGTGTCTTGTCTTAAATTCTCACTTATGCATATTTGGTATGTATTCCCACTGCCAAGGCCCTTCATCAAGGCCAAGACTTCCACTGTGGACCTATACCATCAGTCAAGTACTAGCTACTGTTTATACAACTGGTCGTGTTAGAATACCACTTTCCTCGTGACACTCCTTGGCATAAGATACAAGTACATCAATTTGTATTTCTGCTTCCCTTTATGCAAAATGGCACCAACCTAATGGTTTATACTAACTCTCTGCAATACTTTAGTCCTAGTGTTCACCACGCTATTTCCACTCCCAACTGGCCTATCTAAGCTTTGTGAACGTTTCCACCACTATAATTAAACAGGTAATTCTCTCTATTCTTACTTGTAAGAAACTTTTAACAGTCAGGTTCTAACTCAAAAATGACTTCACTTTTTCCCAGCGGATCAAAACCACAATTAGGTTTCCCTGTTCCGAAGTTGTGCTTCCTGTCTGAACACCCAATCTATCTCAGTTGTCATGAGTGTTTAATTATACAACTTAAGTTTCAATTACATAATTCTCACCTAGGACACTGTGAAATTCAAATGATTATGCTTTAATGAAATAGTTAAATGCATTAACATCCAGAGGTGACACATATTGGACTGAACTGTTGTGTTTTTTATTATAATCAGGTTTTCAATTTTAAAACTGCAACTATCTTTTTTAACCTTTCTTCAAAGTTCTCTTATTAATCATCAATCATTCGTGTTGATATTTAAAAGTAGTAAATTGATAACATCTTATTTTCAGAAAGTTAGCTCTAAAATGCAATACAGTAAAGAGGCATAAGCTAAAATATTCTTTGAAGTATAAAAATGTGTTTCCTTCTAAAGTTTCATTTCAAAAAAGCCAGAAATGTCTTCAAGGCTCTTTTGTTTGCTATTTATAATAGAGTTCTAGTAACATTATTTACAAGGCTATATATTCATGTTACCCCAGGGATCTGAGGTACAGTATCAGAATATGTAACGAAGTGTCTCATACAAATAAGTTTCCTCTGCATTGTGTTATACAAACAATGTTTGGGTGGTGTACTTTAAAAGGGAAAAAGCTAAGAGGCATTCAAGTCTACACAACACAGAAGGAAACAGCATAATGGAAAAAGTATGACAATGGCTAAAATATAAAAAATAAACAAAAATAAGAACGCTTATGTTCTCACTATATTTCCTAGAGAATCAAAAGATTTCACGGATAAATTCTATCTTCTTCATGGTGGTTTCTCACAGTAAAAAAATATGTCTTTGTAGGACTGGTATAATGTTTGATAGCCAAAGGCAATAAACACTAGCAACTCAAGGGCGCTTCATGGTAGCCTAGCAACGATAAACAGTTTACTCTCAGTAAAGAAAAGTTTATATGGCTCCCTCCCAGACTTAAGCCATGATATACTTTACAAACATATCTTATTACAATTTGCAAGCTTAGACTACTAAAGCAATGAGTAATCTATAGTAAGCCAAAGCTATAGGAGAGAAACAGAGTAGGAAGGAATTACAGTCAACAAAAACAGTAAGAAAATCTACTTGTCTCTACCTTACATAAAATAACTTCAGTCACTGACCTAACAACAGGGCTCTCTTCTAGGCTCATTAACCCTTTGGGCGCAGCTGTCCACTGAAGCTGACTGCAGGGGCTGGGTGCAGGAGGTGACTAAAGTCAACATCTAGGGGTCTAGTGCTACAGCCATGCTTACATGTTGACAGAAGTCAACAATACAAATTACTTCAGTTGTATTCGCCTGGGGCAGCACGTAGTGTTACTTCCAGGCTTTGCTTATTGTGCAATCCTCTTCCTAATCGGCTGACTGAATGGCATTTTCTAGTGGCATATTCTAACAGGTCTTACAAACCTGATTGTGAGGTGTGCAATAACAGAGTAAAACAGGAGAGACAACAGTGTACCACAAGCTGTAAACAGTGTAATGTACCAATGCATGCAACTGACCGCTTTGAGCGCCACCTTATACTGCAACAGTGTAAGCTGTAACCCAGTGTTTGCTGGTATTGACATTAAGCATGTTATGTTGAAAAAATATATGTTTTCTATAAGTTTTATTTATTTAATTGTTTTATGTTCATTTATAGGGTAGTTAGAAAGAAACTAACATAAAATGCAATTATAATTGATCTCTTGTGAAATTCATATTTTGGCCCAAATTTAGCACAAAATATTCAGCACCAGGACAAGAGGAAAATATTTTTTCAGCAAAGAAGGGTTCATGAAGAGGTCACAACCTAAGTAACTTCTGACCATAAGAAAAATGTCATTCCTTTAAAAACTATATTAAATGCATAGTAAGCACAATAATTTGCAATATTCATTTCTTCTATTTGAGAAAAGAAAGCACTTGACTTAAGATTCTGCACTGCTACCCCACCCCCAATTATTTCCATGGGGGCAAAGATGACCCTAGAGCAGAATTTACAATTGCTGATAACTGACAGTATCTTCTGTATCTGCTGTATTTACTCACAGCAAAGTGAAGATAGCATTAAAGTATTATCTTTAAAGAAAGTCAGAGGAACTAAAAGGTGAAACAAGATAAAGCTGGTGTCAGTCTAAGGTGAACTGAGAATGGTCACCACGAAACTCAAGCTATCAACAGCCAGAATTTTGACAAGGTTACAGAAAGGATGCTGTCTGAAGTTTGATTCTTACTTTGTAAAATATTGAGAATGCTAATGACTTTTCCATTCAATGCTCACTAGTTTTATTTTCCTTCCTCACTAAAAGTTGTTAGCCTGTTTAAGAAATGTGAGCACTAATGATGCAATTTTAAAAATGACTGCAAGACCAATGGAAGAGGAAAAAATGTAAATAGGACTTACTCTTTCTTACAATACATTCTAAGCAAATAGTGGATAAATACCCATTTATATATCCACGCTCAACAGACTGAGGTTTCTTTGTTTGATTTTATTGTTGTCTGACTGGAGGAGGGGGTAGCAAGGAGGTTGCTGCTTATGAATCTTATATTCATTGTTGTTTCCCCACCAGGCCAGGCATGGTACCTGATTCACAAGGAAGGCACAAAATCCTAAGTTACTTAAATCTTAGAGCTCACCTACAAACTAATTATTCATTTCAAGGAATTTCTAGTGAGTTATTTATGTGAGCACTATTAAGGAACACTGCCCTCTATGCTGCAGCCATCAATCTCCTTGCAGTGTCACCAACATTCACCTCCGTATCTAACGCAAGTGGCTCTGCCAGGAACTCCCTCATGTACCCCATGCTCCCTAACTCCAGTTTCCTTTCTCAAGATTCCAATCAGGTGCCCACTCCTCCAGGTGAGGCGTCTCTGTTTTGTGCATCCTTAGAGCCATGCAGAGCACTTCTCACATCATATTGGCGTGTGACTAAGCTGTTTCAGCATTAGATTTTAAGCAATCTGAGGTAAGAGAGACCAAATCACACTTGGATTTCTGTTTCCAGTGCCTATCACAGTACTGGGTCCAAAACCAGACACAAATGTTTGTGGACATAGGTTTGTTAACCATTGTGCAGAAAGTAATTAATTCACATAAAATACACGCAAACACCCTTTTATGAGTTTTTCTATATGCTATCTTTAATTTTTCTGTATGCTACCTACAACTATTAGGGATTAATGACATCACTACAAATCATCATGATAGAGTCCACCTTGATATTTACATTTTAAACAAATACACAAAATCTCCATAATTTGAAAAAAATATATACCCATGACTGTCACAGGAATAATTGCGCTAAATTATGTGCTATGTTAACACTGATGGAACTCTTAAGAATACATGGGAGAGTGTTCTCTTTATCTGACATCTGCCCGTTTCACTAATTCACTCCTCCTCTAAACCACCACAGCACTTCCCACAAATTGTTTTTGTTTTTTTTCTCTAACACTGAAAGACCATTCTCATTTTAGTATTATTTTCTAAACAGAAAATTTTAAAAAAGCAACACATCTTCCATTCTTCCCAACCTTCTTTCTCTAATTTCTCCTAACACTCATCTATCTCTTTCCTCCCTCTCTCCCTCTCTCCCTCTCTTCCTCTCTCTCTCTCTCTCTCTCTCTCTCTCTCTCTCTCTCTCTCTCACACACACACACACACACTATGGAGTAGAAATCTACAGTAAAATAGATATATTTGAAAATAGCAACTATTTTCCTAACGATGGTATGGTATACTTCTATTACTATTAAAATAAATACACTTCATATGTAGAAGGTGAAAAGATTACCATTAATGTGATAAGGAAGATTAACAAAAGTAGCACATAGTTTAGCAACTATTTCTAAACATTACTAAGCCAAAGTACTGCTTTACTACATGACAAATAAAATAAAAAATCGAGGAAAATCAACAGTTCTGTTACCTTTAAGACGCGTTTGATAGAACCCAATACAAAGTTTCTTTGTGGATGTTTTCTGTTCTGAAGGATCCAATCACGATTTAACACCTTTTCTCCTTCTTCTAACACACATTTCTCACCTTGGAAATGTGGTTTCTCATATAAAATCCAGCTGAACAAACAGAAAAGCATGACCAGTTATAATTAATTTTGTAAGAAATGAGGCAAAACAAAATGATACTAAGTAAGCTGCAGACTATCTTATCTATTAACATTTTTAAATCTGGTCTATCTGCTACTATTAGCATATAATCTTATTTTTGAAACAATAATATGTACTAATTTAAGTATAGACAAATACTATAAGAGGGAATAGAACATGTACAACTTGGAAATACTTCCTGAACACAGTACCACAATTTATGGCTATGCCTATGTTTATATGTATACATGTTACACACACAAAATTATACATTTATATAAAAAACAATAGCTTAACCATTCCAAATTCCACTTCTACCCTAATTTGCCTGTCACTGGATAACAGAGCATGTGTGTCCCATTGTACTACCTGATGGCAGCACCACACCACGCTGCTTACAAGATGAATACTGACCGGTGGTTAACCGAAATACTGGACAAAGAAATCCTGGTTCCAGCATGTCCAGGAACAGGTTCCATAGGAACAAATGAGGTTTCCCCTCATTTTCATACCATACAAAGAATCCTTTACTTCTTGAGTAAGTCAGCTATAAAAATGACTTTCAAGTATGTAGCCATCACATTTCTTAGCATCCACAAGTTTTTAACTCATTTTCAAAGATATGCTTCATTCAACTGAAGCCCTCAGCTCAACTTGCCAAATCTGTCCTCCCGTTATAATAATACAGTTACACAATGGTACTGATTGTATATATTTTATATATTAGATCTTGCTATTTATTGCTGGCTTTTAAGCATTAAAAAGGCTGTATTTTCTGCCTAAACACTAATAATATTTCAAAATATTCTGTCAAAAACGAGAGGAAAGGGAATATGGCTTTAATAAAAAAATGTAAAAGCATAAATGGCAAGAAAACACATTTAATTTAGGGGGAAAAAAAAACAATACAAAATTTTAAGAGATCGCTTACCAGCCCCGTACAACTTTTATCAGTACTCCATTTGGAAAGGACCACGATGTAGCATCAAGAATATTACAATAGACTTCTTGTTTATATTTCCTTCTATGGAGATCATAGATAACCATCTGCAACATACAGAAAGTACACACAATAACTAATTTTAAGAATGCATTTAAAATTCCAAAAAGTCCCAGAATATAGAATATCCTAAATGTTTAAAGGTAAATGTTAAGATGTTAAATCCTTAAGTAATCCTTTCCAAGTCAGTTAACGGTGTTTACTTTAAACTCTCCAAACCTGAAAGTAACCATAAATTTTCATATTGTATCTTAGTCTACGTAAGAAACTTACGCTTACCTTCCCAGGTCTTGGGTTATATCTCAGAGTTTGTCTGTCAACAATCTAAAATAACAAAAATGGAAGAAGTAAACCTTAAGAAACATCAGTTGAAAAACAGAGTTCACTTTCTTAGCAGTCACAACTCCAATTTATCACATATTTACTTAGTGACCTCTATGTACTACGTGGAATATAAAGGTCAATATAAAGGAAAACAATGTGCTATTACGTCCTCTCAAGAGGCTTATAGCTTAGAAGGGAGAAACAGATAATGACATTCACATGACTCTTCTAAGTGGGGGACTAGGTTTAAACCCACAGGTAAAGCACAAAAAAAATGCCAGGTAATGAAAGTTAAAGGAAATGGCACCAGGATGGAGGTGAGGTGATGGCAGAAAGAGATTCTCGAGAGGCTAGTCTAAGGAAGTGGTATAGAGAAGACCTTGAAAAACAGGATTTCAATAAGTAAAACTGTGGCAGGTTGGAGTGGGAGTAGTAAAGACAAAAAATTCAGGGAAGAGAACCAACCACCTTGGGAAAAAGTATGGTAGTAGGAAACACAGAGTATGTAACCAGAGCATAAGGAGGCAACGTAGGACCAACAGAAGAATGAGGTGGCCCTGTAACATAGAATGAAGAGATTCCACTTGACTTAGAAGGCCATGGGGAACCATTAAAGAAGTATTTCTTCAAATCCCACCATTTTTTTAAAAATGACTTGCCTTCCAAGCTGTTGGTTGGTGGTATTCACGTATTACTAGTTGCTCTTAAACCTATTTAAGGTAAAGATTCTTGGGAATCCTAGAGAAAGTTCCATAATCTTGGGAATGTCAGAAAAGAAAGTTCCACATTCAATGAATATTCTGCATTAGACATTTAAACACTGTTAAGTCAAAGAAAAATGTAATTGTATTTCAAAACATTCCCAACTATCTTTTTGGCCTTTTCTTTTAATTAAACTGTTCATTTTCAAGCTTTGCATGAACAACATGAGCAACTAAAGTGAGAAAGTGTTGTCAAGCAAACACTCTTAAATATTATGAAATATTTTCATGAGACACAAAAGCTCAGTGGAAAGTCTCAATGTTCTCACACATAGTACTTTGAGAAAATCAAAGTACTGTCACTTAGTTTAAAAACTAAATATAGCAAAGCACTGGAAAATAACTTCCTTCTCTGCTTTTACATTCTAACCAGTTTTTCCCTCCATGTAAGAGTTCAGCTCAAATAAATGAGTTAGGGTACTCTTCAACCAAAGAATAAAGTAACCTCTAGTATTTTTTAAAACAATCTTTACACAACCTCAAAACATTTTAATAAGCTTTTAGGTCATTTCATGACCAAAGCACCACTTCACTAGTTAATCAAAATTAACTTACCTCTGTGAATGGGCTTAATCTGCCTGAGTTGTCTTGAGCACGGAAATATTTTAAGACTGGTTCCTGCAAAGTCCCACCATATCTGGCTCCTTTTTCTGAGGAATGGGTTTTAGAAGTCTGCATATACTGGTGATAAGCACTCTTTAAAGAAGAATGTAGTTTAGAAGTAAGATCAGATTTTTGTAGAAATGGAGCCTTTTCAGGCCACAGACCAATTTGCACATTGGAGGTAGTAGGTTCATTTGACCTGACATAAGAATTTTTAGAAATTCCAGTCCTTTCCTGGTCATCATCAGGGTAAAACGTGATAGAAGGATCTGGCAGCTTGAATGTAATGGGTTCTCTCCTGCTAGCTCTCAGACTTCCTTTATGCAATGATTCTCCTTCCTCCTCCTCCTCTTCTCCTAACTCCTGCCTGTTGTCTTCATCAAAATTCATCTTTAAACGCTCTGATACTGACTGGAGAAGGGACAACACAGAAGAGGGTTGATTTGCACTCTCTCTAGATTTTGTGGAGCCATGATGACCAGGTGAGACCTCACTGGACAGAATGTCCTCCTGAGAGCTGTCATCCTCATAAATGGGAGACAAAGCTAAGGGATAAATTTTGTACCTTTTGGCCTCCACTGACAGGAACATTTCTGAACTATCACTATCAAATGTCTCACCTGATTTAGTGTCCTTTTCAAAATGATGGACCAGGTCAGTTCTACTCTCAGACCTTTCACATGTGATAGCAGGCATGCTATTAATGGATGTATCAGGAAACAAACAGGACTGTGTTTTTCTTACTTCTGCAGTAGCATACGTGCCCTCATCTTGAAGGGGTTCTTCATATAATATAGTAAAGGAAGAATTTTCTTGCTCATTCTGAGAAATGAAGGCTAAGTTAGATTCTTCTTTTTCATCACTATAATCACCTAGATCTCTTATTTGGTTCTCTGCTGCAGTAACAGACGGTGCTTTATCAAGCCTTCCCATAGTATCTGCAGGTTGAAAACATGGCATTGCTAAGGCCGGGTAGCCTTCATAATCCTTACTTAAGGTAGGTGATTCATATCCCCTGAAATATGAAGCAAGTCTATTATCACATGCTATCAAGTCTTCCTGTATTTCAGAGGGCTCTTGATCCACTTCTCCAGTGTTCCCTTTGGCATATTCTTGGGGTGCTTTTTCAGTTTCAAATATGGGAGGCACGGCCTCTGCTTGTGTAATGGGCAATTCCAGACCTATTCCATATGGTTTCTCCACATTTACCACTGCAGATAACATCTGGTGTTTCCTGACAGTTCTATCAGAATCTCTTGGGGATGTTCTTTGCATTTCTATCATAGAGCGCATGGACCCCATCGTTCCGACCATCTCTTTGGCATCCCTCTTACACACTTTTTCAGTTTCTAAGGCAGCAGGGGCTGCCTTCTTATGCGCTTCTTTTACTTCCAATGCAAAAGGTACTACAATGGGGATAATCTCAGTTTTGTCCCTATCTCCTTCAGCAGCCATCTCTAACTTAATGGGTGTCACCTCAGTCTTTGTGATATCCCCTTCAGCATCCTTCTGGTAAATAGCTTCCACGTCTAATGCAGCAGGTATCATTTCAGCCTTTTCAGGAATTCCTGCAGCATCTTTTTGGTAGATATTTCCCATTTCTGACATAACTGATGTCACCCCAGTCTTGCCAACATCCCCTTCAGCATGCTTTTGGTAAATATTTCCCATTTCTAACGTAGCAGGTATCACTTCAGTCTTTGCAGTAATTCCCTTAGCATCTTTCTGATAGATATTTGTCACTTCTGACACAGGCACTATGTTATTTTTGCCAATATCCCTGTCAGTGTCTCCCATCTTATAAGCTCTTTCCATTCCTAAAATGGCAGGTAATCCCTCAGTTTTTTCAAAATACCTCTGAGCATCCATTTGGGATACTTCTTGCATTTTACAAATGACAGCTGTTGGCTCAGTTTTGGGGACTGTCAATTCATCATTTTTATGTGCTATTCCCATTTCTGACAAAGGAGGGACTGCCTCGTTTTTCATAACAGTCAATTCGGCATCCTTTGTGTTTATTTTTCCCATTTGTAACACAGAAGGCGTAAGCTCTGTTTTTCCTGTATTTACTTGAGTATCCCTTTTGTGTACTTTCCCTACTTCTGAAATTGCAAGGGGTGTGCTTTTATTACTGTGTCCTGGCAAGCCTTTTTCAGATACACACACAAGACTATCAGACAAACTGCTCTTGGATGTTCCAGGTACATGGCTATCATCATTTGCAAATGGAGGCCACCTGAAATTTAATACAAGAGTTCTGGTATTCTCTGTCCCATTTCTGTGATCATTCACACATTCTATTTCCACTTTCTCTTTAGAGTCCTCTTTGAGACATACATGTGTTTTTAACCTGTCATCCAACTCTTCACAGGACATGTTTTCAGCTAGTGAAACAGTATCTGATTCCTGCAAGTTTGTACCGTCAGACTGTCCAGCTCCGTTTCCAGAAAACGGGGGCTTTTGGTAGGGAACAATCTCTCTTCCTTTAACTGATTCTGTGTTACTAACTGAGTTACTTACAGAGAAGAATTTACCTAATACTTTATTCTCACTCATCTCACATGTGCTTTGACTTACTGCCTTTCCTGACACCAAGAACTCCTTTACCTTATCACGAGAGTTAACACTATCACTGTTCAGAATTTCTGAAGTATTCGCCTGAAGTTCAGAATCCCAGGTATCCTCCGTATCTTCAAGAGCATCATGTGTTACATTTTCTTGGGCTGTACTAATAATCTTACTGACTAATTCCCTAGCTTGATCTTCTAACAAAGGAGATACATTCATTCTATCAGAATCAAAAACGAGACTCTTCTCACCAGCTGTAGGTGAAACACAGGCCTTTTCTTCCCTTTGGACTCCTGACATGTTTTCCATGTCCTGTACTTCCAAATGCTCTGTCAGTCGGATCTCTGCCAGTGTCACCTCCGGCAGGTTTTTCTCAGGGACGTCTTCTTTCAGGGTATCAGAATTCATTATGCTGTCTATGGCTACGTGCTCCTGGCAGGTATCAACTCTGTGTTTGGATGTTAGTTCTTCCCTGACAGAATTAAAAATCTCACTAATCAATGTATCAGCAGCCTTTTTAAGTAAACCACTTCTGAGGTCCACAAGTTGGTCATGTGCTCTCCTCCCTGTTTCTATCTGCTCAGCAGATGCCTCAGAACACTGCTGGCTTGGGCTGTTAACTGACGCTGGAGCCACAGTAACTGCTCCAGTCTCTGCTGCCAAGGAATTGTCAAATTGGGCAGCAGTTGGGAAACCCAGACATACCTTCCCAGTATGATTCCCAAAATGTTCCTGAAATGGGGTCACATCTGCCCATTTTGGGACAGATGTTTCCAATTCCAAATAAGAGCTATTAGGGTAGTGCAGATTAGATAAGGAGGCAACTTCATGTGTGACATCTATGGTAACTTTTACAGAACCAAAATTATCTGGGGGATTATGTGAACTTGTAACCATGCTGACTTCTTCAGCATTACTAGAGAAAGACATGCTATCCGAACCATGACTTAGGAAATGAGTGTCCTCTTTCTTTCTACAAGACGAGGCTTTCTTTTCTGATCTCAATACAGAAGGAACATTAAGAAAGCTTGAATCCTCACATGCCAAAGTTTTTTTTTCCCAACTGTTATCAGAACCCAGAGAAGGAGAATTTACTTCTGTGCAGTCAATTTCTTGAACTTTTGAAGTACCAGTTAAGCTGAGCTCTGCCATTTCTGAGAAACCAGAAATCTTTTTAGTCCCACAAAGACCCGAAGGTTGACAAACTGCACAAGTGTTGGCTTCACAATTCTGTGCCACTTGCCCAGTGACATTTTCATCATGAACAGGAGGTAAAATCCCAGGTTTATTATGTTTGAGTAAAGCTGTATCATGTTCACATCTGGAGACAGAAGGAGGAGCCTCAGCTTGGCAATTCTCTTTAAGCCCTGCATCTGAATATTCCTCTTCAACCTCATGATGTTCCATCAATTGAAAACTTTTATCCTGTCCAAAGTCGAGGGAAGGTAATTTTGATATAATAGACTTTGCTGGCATATATGTAATTTCAAATGGAGAAGAAATTTCATCCTGAGAAATGTCTCTAGGTTCTGTTTGGGAAACACATATCTTGCAGAGGGCTGTAGTTTTTCCTCTTCCAGAATGTGACTCAAAAGGAACACTGTTCATACCACCACCTTCAACTTTTGATAAAACTTTTTTAATGATGTTATCAGTTTTGGTTTTCAAGGAGAGAGGATCAGAAGACTTCTCTTCAGTATTCATCCTTGCTTCAGTGTTTGAAAGCATTAACTCTGATTTATTAGGGCCTTGTGATGATGTGGGACTGTAGTCCTCAGAGAGGCTTTCAGACTCAAATCTCAAGTCCATTCCCATTAAATGGGTGTCACTGGCTTCAAGATCTAGCGGAACCTCACATGTTTCACCATCAGAAAGGGCTTCCCTGGATTCAAGAATTGCAGCTGCATGCTCAAGGTGAAGGCAAGCTGGAGGACTCGTCCTGTCTACAGCCTCAACATGATTTACCACATCTTCTTCTTGACACTTAGTAGGTTGACTAGAAATTCCAACCATGTTGGCATCCCCAGTTTCAGTGAACACAGAAGATCCCTCATTCTTTAAAATAGGAATATCCGACCTGCTTAGCATGCCAACTCCAGAAACAAAGGTAGGAGATGAAGCATTGAAATTTGATTTTGTGTATTCCTGGGTAAGAGATGTTCTGGCATCAGGTGAAACTGTGGCTTGTTGAGGTCTTTCAGAGTCAAGAAGAGATTCTGAAATGTGACTTCTATGAAGTCCAAAAGTCAATTCAGGGGTTATTTTGTTTTCTAAGCATGATACAACTCTTGATTCACTAATGTAGTTTACAGCGGCAGGGGCCTGTTGACTTATTCTGGGAATGTGAGGCATGTTCTCATGTGGCCCCAAATCAAGCTTTTTGGCTTCAGTTAAAAACAACTGGTCAGTATCTTTGGGTAATGACTGAATTTTATCTTTTGGAGCATTTACATGACTTGAAGTTGTGGGTTCACCAACTGAGACACTTTCTGTTTCTTGCCTGATTTCTGTAACAGCCAAATTTTTCTGTGCATCAAGGGCATACAACCCGTTTCTTTCATTTACAAGTTCTGTGTCTGTCACAATATGTCTCTGAAAAGCAATGGTGCTGGTGTGACTGGCAGCCTGCTTTGATGCATTATGTATAGTTTGCTTGTCAGAATACTTACTCTCTGGCAACTGCAGATCTTCATGTCTAGTTGATGTATCTGGACTTGGCAAATCTGTACCTTCCTGTTTGGCACTGTCACTTCCATCAGATTTACTACAGGAGAAGTCAGAAACAGCAGGGCTGTCAGGCTCAACACACTCTTCTTTCTGCACTAGTGTCCCACCACTCACTGTAGAGCTGTTATCTTTCATCGTAGCTTGTGTGGTAACTACCCTCTGAAAGTCTGGACTGCCAGGAACACTGCTATTGTTACTTCCCATGAACAATGCTGAACATACCAAATTTCTGTCAATCTGAGAAACTGGTACACAACTTAAATCATGCTGTGAGTCAGATTCTCCAACGGTGGAGTTGGAGTTAGTCACAGAAGAAGGGGATGAACTACTGCTCTCAAGTCCCCCAGGACCACCTTTATTTAGAACATCCTTAGAAGAAGCAGTATTTGATACTTCTGCATTGTTTGTCAGATGGCTTTCCATGTTGAGATTTATTCTGCTACAACCAGAGTCTTCTAATGTGCCCCCAAGCATATGTCCTTTCATAGGTGCATCTGTGCTGGATGATGACAAAGACAGCAGCATCACAGCCTTGCTGTCACTCCTCAGGCCAGTATGTGTGCTTGTACTAGAGTCAGAACTTTCATTTTCTCTGTCTAAGGGAGTCACAGTTTCTAATAGGGTCTGTTGCTTCAAATATTTTCTAATTTGTCTGGGGCCTCGATATGTTGCATAGGTTATTGAAGGCCTCTCTGGTTTACCAGCCATTTGCCTGTAAAAAGAAACACCATGAAAGTATCAGGAAATGTAATTAGTAACACTTACAGTAACCCCAAGCACTGTGGTGAAGTGTATCTCATAGGAGGAAAGGCTTTCAACTCCCCTATTTGAAGAAAAGCTACAAAACCAGCAAATGTTTTTTTCAAATCACAAAAATGTTTTGACAGTAGAGATTCCCACAATATATATAAATCTGTTGAAAATATAAGAATTACAGAATTTTTAAAAGAATTTCAACATAATAGTGAAGTATTTTCCTACATAAATTACACCAGAAGCGTAAGTTAATGTATGAAAAACAATCTAAAAAATATTACCCAACAGGTGTACTTAAAGATTTTATGGATAGTAGAAAGAAAATCTGCATAGTCAGCTATACATAAAAACAATCATAAAGCTGTATATTATTTTTAATTAAGTAAAGAGGAAATCATTTACAATGCCTTTTGATGAGGATTTCTTTTAAACATACTTCAAAACATAGATAATAATTTGTCTAAATTTTAAAAGCTATATTAACTGTGATTAATAGTGATAAAAAATGTTCGATACTATAGTAATGTGCAGCATTGTACAGCACAGGTATTTTTATTAACTTGTGTAAATTAAGCTATTAACCGTTCTTTAAATAACCTGATTATTAAAAAAATCTATGAAAAAAATTAGGGGCATTGTTACATGAGAAAAACAATGCAACGCCTTCAATTAATTCACTCTTTTTAAAATAATTGAAAATTTTAAATGTAATTAAAATCTTCTAGTAATTTCAAAGGTACAGGCTCTTAATTTTAAATAACATTTTATATTTGAAATATTCTCATAATCTCAATTAAAAATATAGATCCTTGCTTACAGTAAGTTCATATTACAGAACCAAAGGAACAACTTTAATAGTAAAAATGCAGATTCTCAAAATCATTAATAAATACCCTCTCCAGATATAATATTTAAACAATATCTAAAATCGGTTATAAGCAGTCCTTAATCATATTGTCAAAATAAACTATTAACAGAAGTGGTATTCAACTTTTATGTGATAATTCCTAAACAAATTGACAGTTGTTAACAGGAAGGTACTAAAATTAGAATTCAAAACATGATAATCTGTAGGATCTCTAAAGCTGGGCTGGAGGAAACCTGTTATCTCAGTCAAACTGGGAGTCCAGTGGTCTTCTCCTTCCCTCGTAAGTCAAGAATCACTTCCCTTAGAATTGTAAAACGAAAAATCCAAAGACTGCAGTAACTAGCAGATTGATGAACTTCTTCCTGTGGAATTTTCCAATAAAACCAAGTGATCTTGGGTCCCCTAGCCAGTGTTTGCCCTTAAAATTGGACTTGGGGGAGTTGGAAC
This sequence comes from Lyroderma lyra, assembly GCA_004026885.1. Taxonomy (NCBI): domain Eukaryota; kingdom Metazoa; phylum Chordata; class Mammalia; order Chiroptera; family Megadermatidae; genus Lyroderma; species Lyroderma lyra. The sequence goes on along the minus strand of PVJL010001158.1, from coordinate 107,593 downwards.
TTCTTACATAGTCTCTACCAGCTGTTCCTATTGTTATTAATTCCTAATATTAATTGTTATTAACTGTGCAATTTGAGGGATGTTATTTAACTTTCTGTGGCCTGCTTCCTTATTTAAAAAGAAATATAGATGAAAACAAAACAAAACCAAAAAAAGAATCACCTTTCTTTGCTGAGGTAGTACTGGTGAATTACCTTAATTATTTCATTAACAAGGAGGGTTTCACTAAGGAGAATTAAGATGTATAATGTCCTCTTCCATTTTCTGTTATCCAATACCAAACAAATAAACCTGACTGACAAGGAGAAAATTTTGAGATGTTCTAAATTAAAATTACAGTGGCGAGAGAGTGAGAGAAAGAGACAAAACAGATAGCCTGTTAATAGCTGTGGAGCAGCTCTGACAAAAGATTGCTCACATTCTTGTAATTCCTGTATGTCTGTGGGAATTTGAGATTAATTTCCAGGTGGCTATTTGCACAGATTATTTTAGCCGGGCACCAGTGAACTCTACGAGCCTCTGCTTCTTGCTTACACGTGGGCGTTTCCATACTGCTGCGCATAGCCAACCCACAGAAGCATGCATCTTTGTGTGGGCTCCGTGCCCATCCCAGAGCTGGCCTTGCTTCACTTTCTCTCACCCCTTTGCCTATAGCTAATGTAAAGTCTTTCAGATGGTGTATATCTTTCTTCCATCTTCCCCCTATGTGACATATAGAAATACTTACAAACACAACGGACATGTTATGTTTCCTACTGAGCCATGCTGCTAGTGGTTTAGACTCCATGCCCTAAGACTCATCTTCTTTATTTTGCTAGCCATGACCTAATAAACCCTTTCTTTTAAAAAGACTCTCAGCCATGGAAGTTAACATTTTTTGTGTGTTTAACATGACCTATTAATTAAAACCAAAGAAGAATAAGCATAAGCTTTTCTTCTGTTCTACATAATTCCCATGTAACAGCCCCAAACCCCCTACCATTTTAAATTACTTCAGAACTTGGAAAGGTTGTTAGAAGATGGCTGGGTCCCACTCCCAGAGATGCCGACTCAGTGGGTCTGTGTCAGATAATCCGTATTTCTAATGACTCTCAGGTGATGCTGACAATGCACTACAAGGCCCACAATGGGAACAACACCATTTAAGACAATCCTTACTGAGGATGTACCCATATTTAACCATATATTTGCTGTCGGACATTTATTTCCAATTATATATTCTGATAAATAATGTTCCAATAAACACCTCTGTACATTACTAGAAATAATCTATAAGCTTTTCAAGGTTCTTGATACATATTGTCTTAAAAATGTGTCCTCCACTCCTAACAGTGCATAGGAGCACTAGCTATTTTCAACATGACTCATATAGAGTATTATCATTTATTATTAATCAATTTAATAGAAGTTATCTCATTTTAATTTGTATTTCCTTGATTGTTAGTGAGAGCAAACATTTTTCCACTTATTACTAGTTTTTATTTCTTTGTTTACATTGTTTCAATGTACACAATGACTTGTTTACATTGTCCATTTTTTTCTATTGGCGAGTTAGTGCTAAAATGCTTATCAGTTAAAGCATGATCTGACTTTTTTTTGTATATAATTTTCTCACTGCCAACTTAATGTATCATTGTTTATGTTATTTAATATAAGGGAGTTTGAAAATTGAAAGTAATCCAATCTACTGATCTTCTATTTCCTAATACCTTCCATTGCTATCATACTTAGAAAATTGTTTCTCACCAAAATGTTCACATTTAGTTACTTTAGTTTTCTATGTTTTAACACATCTGTTACTCCCTTTAACTAATTTTAATGAGATACGTATCCAGCGTTTTTTTTCTCTGAATTGTTAAACAAATTTCCCCAATTCCTCTTTTCTACTACAAAAATATGTAATGTCATCACATTCAAGGGTTCAAATTACAAATGTGCAAGAGTCTATTTTCAGACTGTCTATTGTGTTCCATTTAAATATCTAGCAAGTATCACATCAGTACGACATTGTTTCAATTAAAGTAGCTTTACTAGTATATTTTAACATCTCATAGGGCAAGCCCCACCAGACCTCTTAATAGGCAAACACAAATCTATCTAGGTGTCTCAATTCTCACAACTCTAAGATGGGTCTGTGGCTACCTGATAAGCTTGCTATAAGGAACTAACTGAAAGCACACATATGAAGACACTATGAAACTATAAAGAACTACTTCTTAGTTATCACCTATATCTGACTATGGTATTGGTGACCTCTTCAAATAATAAAAAATTCTCAGGTAGAGGTTAAATTAAAACCAATAAAACAGATCCTTATTAGTTATGAATGAGTACTTCTGTTACACAAAATGTCTGATGGACTCAACATTGTTATAGACATTTTGGGGGGTAGAAAATATTCCTTCTATTACAAATAGTTGTAACCACGATGGGAAGAAGTATGGAGAGTCCTCATAAAATTAAAAACATAACTACCATGTGACCCAGCAATCCCACTTCTGGGTGTTTATCCGAAGAAATCCAAAACACTAATTCAAAAAGATATATGCATCCCTATGTTCACTGCAGCATTATTTACAAAAGCCAAGATATGGAGTGAATCTAAGTATCAATCGACAGAGGACTGGATAAGAAGTGGTACCATACAAGGTCAAACAAGTAATTTTGCTAACTCATCCTAGAAAAAGTGTACCAGTACACTTAATTGTCAGATTTTTGGGTACGATGAGAGCTCTGCTGGCCATTCCAGAAAAAAAGAGTTCTAAAAGTGCTTTGAAGGGTGGACTAGGCGCTGGCATCGGTGCATAGCTTCCCAAGGGAAGGACTTCGAAGGTGACCGTAGTGGTATTCAGCAGTGAGGTGTGTAGCACTTTTTCTAGGATGAGTTCATGAAATTAATTATTTAACCTCGCATATACAATGGAATATTACTCCTCATAAAAATGAATGAAATCTTACCATTTGCAACAACATGGATGGACCTAAGAGAGTATTTTGCTAAGTGAAATAAGTCAGAGAAAGACAAATACCATATAATTTCACTGATATGTAGAATTTAAAAAACAAAAACAAATATATAAAACAGAAATGAACTCATAGATACAGAGAACATTTTGATGGTTGCCAGAAGGGAGGAGGGCTGGAAGACTGGGTGAAAAACGTAAAGACAGTAAGAAGTACAAACTGGCAGTCAGGGGAATGGAAAGGATAGCACAAGAAATATAGTCAGTAATGTAACATCATAATAACTATGTATGATGTCAACTGGGTACTGGACTTATCCAGGGGAATCACTTCATAAGTTAAATAAATGTCTAACTAGTATGTTGTACACCTGAAACTAATATAATATTGAATGTCAACTGTTACTGAAAAAGAATATTTCTTCTAGCTCATTTGAGTGAAAGAAAAATAAGTTAGTGCCTGTTTGTTCATCAAAGATAAAAAGGGATGGTTAAATCCTCCTTAAATTTGTGCAAGATTTCAGTTTCTTACAGCTGTAGAAAAAGTTCATAAAGCTAGTTTAATGAATAGAGTCAATTTAATTTATTTTCTTAACCTTTTCTACAAAAAAAGAGATATTGATAGAATATGAATATAAACCTTAGGACCATTTTTGTCCCCAAAAATGAAGACACTGAACACAGTGACTGTCCTAATACTGTCAGACAACAGAAAATACTCCAATTCAAGGAAGTCTTAAATTAGAAATAAATAGTTAGCACCTAAAAGTTATTAGTGCCACCCTCTAAAATAGCTCAAAAGGCCCTAGATTACATGAATGGTACACAGAATGATATAATTTTTTGATCCAGTAGCAGGAATATTACAGAACACTTTTTCCAATCCCTTTAATTAACAGGAGTATTACAAAAAATCAAAAACTAGTCCAAAAGCTCAAATTTTTGCCTCAAGTAAATTTTAAACTTACTTTATCAAATCACTGGTTTCCTGTTCACTGTCTTGTGTTGTATCCAAAGAAAAAGCATCTGAGAGTTCAGATGAGTTAGATTCTTGTCCTGCTGGAAGTGCCTGGGTTCCCAAGGAGCCACCAGAAGTCTCCATCTCTTTTTGGATTCTATCCTCATGTCGGTCACTGGGATTTTGTAAACCTTTCTCAGTTCTGTCATGGTCATCTTTTAAAGTTTGCTTGCCTTCACCAAGAGATGATTTTCCTGAGATATTGAATAAGTTACCAAGAAACTGAAAAAAGCTTTCTTTTGGCTGTCGATCACTTTCTATTTTGCTGTCTGAAGTGGAACTAGAAAGGTTGTTTGGCTTTTTGGAATCTTCGTGCACTGGAAGAATGATTAGCATCTCAGCATGGTTCCTTCTGTCCTCACTTTGGGGAATCTTTGAAAACAAAAGAGAATAACAAGCATCGTCGTTCAAAAAACTAATAGATTGACGGATAACCTATTTATTACATGACACACACCGTGCTAGATGCCTGGGATACATTTATGAATAAGACTGATGGTTTCTGTTCCCTTGGGCAGTTTACAATCTCCTGAAGGAAACAGTGAGCACAACTTTAACAACAGCACATTGTAAATGTCACGAGAGGTACAGCACAGGTGGGAACCCAGAACAGGAACGACTAGTTCAGGTGTGGTGGCAGTGAGAGCAGAGGAAGTGCCCTCTGAAGGGAGAAGTAACTATGTGAAGCTCATCCATCTTCTTTCCTCTCTTTCCTCTCTCTCCTCCTCCTCCTCCTCCTCCCCTTCTCAGTGTTTAGTGACGTATCAGCTTCCAAGGAGTTTAATATGACTGAAAGTTAGGTTACAAAGTGAGAAGAGTGAGAGGTAAGTATGGAGAGACAAAAACAGATCATGATAAACTTCATGTGTATTTAAATTTAGCCTTTATAATTACAGAGTTCATGGAGAGTATTTTCAAACATTAGGTATATTACACAAATAATATCTAAATACACTTTATCATTTCAGCACCTCAGAAACCCACCAAGTTGCTACATTATATAAAATTGGTCCTCACAAAAAACAGAAAGACAGCAATATGGTGCATCAATTCAGAGAAAAAGCCCACTATGAACTATTCGTGGTAACATGAAGTTCTGATATGTGCATTAATGCAACACCAAGGATTCTTGCAGACGTTAAACAATTCTGGGGGTGCATTTACCTGCTCATTACAAAAAAAATCAGTAAAGCAAACTCATTCATGTATACTCTGTATAAGGAAAGATTGCTCTGCTATATCGAAGAGCATGCTGGTATTCTTACCCCACACTCTTCCCTAAAGGTTCATTAGCTTTAAGCCAGTGTGCCAGCTTGCCCTGCCTTCTAAACTTGCTCCCTCACCTACTTGTAAAAGAAATGCATGCCTGACAATATCTGTCAGATGTTATGCTCACTAATGCTTACAGACGAAAAGCTCAAGTGTGAGTCAGAAAAGATCAGGACATCAAGGTAAAATCACCTTAGGGTACTGTAGGTTCACATGACAAAGTCGTTTTAAAATGTGATCTTTAAAAAGGAAGGAGCATCATAATTGTCATATGTTCACCTTTTTCCATGTTTTAATCCAAATTCAAAACAGTTTAAAGAAGTGTTTCACTAACCACTAATAAAATTTAGCATATGAAAGGTTGAGAAAATATTAAGAATCCAATTAGCCCAGGAAATTTATTTCAAGCAAACAATATTTTAAATTTGTTCCCACCTTAGATACCAGAGAGGATATTTAAGTAAACACATAGCTTTTTTCTGTGTGTTAGGATCTTAATGTAACTTGTGTCTCTCCATTTAGAGTATCACTAGCCTTCTAGAGTCACTCAAAATCTCACCTTTTTCTGGTTTTAACTGTAACTTGATCCCGCTCATCTCCCCCTCATCCAGCCAACTTTCAGCTCATTATGAGACCCCACACCATAAATTAGCTGCCCCCTCTCCTCCTATAAACCTCAGAAATGGCTTCTCAGTTTGGCAGTACAGAAGAAAGACATGCTATGTGATATTTTGAAAATGTTCATGTGTATGAAAAATATATATTTTTGGTCCCTTATTCTATTTAATTTTATGTAATTTCCAGCCACAGTATTTCTTCCTGAGTCAAAATGCACTAACACTGTAATGTGAAGAGAACCATGACTTTTTTCTATAACTAGTATGAATGACAACTCATCCCGAGTAGCTACTCATTACAATATCATAAATATTCTTAAAAAGCTTTAGAGATTCACAGTCCCATAAAATTGTGGCAATGGGTTAAAAATGGGGAAATTAAGAGAACAAAAAGATTGAGAGAATACATTTTGACTATCAATAAAATATCAAGACAATTTCTAAAATAGTATTTCACTACCTTAATTATTTTTACTTGACAATTCCTTTCAAAGTGTAATAGACTGGTTTCTAAACAAGGAAGACATATTTTGCTAAACTAATGAAAGCCTTCATATTTAACCGTTTTAGAGTTTTTATTTATTTATTTATTAAAAATATAACTGGTTTCTCCTTCCACTCAATTTTCAGTTCTTTTGCTTTTCTAGAATCCCCATAGCTTCAGTTTACTGAAGAGCATTTTTCCAGTTTCCTAAAAAGTGTAGTAAGTTGCTTAATTTTCCCCTAAAGATCTTATGAGAAATTTTTAACAATAATTAAAATACCCTCAACCAGAAAAAGTATGTAAATTTAGAAATAAAAACTAGCACAAAAGAACACTGATATTCAAAGTAAACACAATAAATTATGTATTTATATAATTAAAATGTTAAGTTTGATCTAAAAAAGCTGTTCTTTGCCTTTAGCTTAGACAACAATAAAGTTCAACCCACCACAAGCCAGGGCCAGTGTCGCCTGCCAAGTGGACTGCCTGTTACAGTCCCAACAAGTAAGTAGGAAAAAAGCACTCAGGATTCAAGCAAAGAACAAACCATCCATTCTAGTTGTTCTCAACAATGTTGGTATTCTGCAAATAAAAAATAAAGGCTACTGATGAAGGCATGTATATCTTAGGAATTTAAAATATTTTCCTTTAGACTCAAAATGTTGTAATGCAATAGTATCCTTAGGTCCAAATTCATCCATCGATTGGGTTTCTTTGATATGTGCCCAATACAGGAAAGCATCAGATTCACTGATTAACAAGAAAGCTGTGGCTTCAAGGTGTTCATGGTCCAGTGAGATATTCATCATTACATATCACTGTGTGGAGTCTACAAGAGGTACATGCACAAATTAACCTGACTGGGGATGGGGAGACACTACTGCACAGAGGAGGTAACCTCTGAGCTTGCTTCTAAAGGATGAGAAGAGCATTCTAGACACAAATCACAGCATGTACAAAGACACAGCAGTGTGAAAGATGGTCATCATGGTATGGCTGAAGACAATTAGGGCACAGAGGACAGAGAAAGAGGTTGATAAGATGACGAATTAGAAGTGGAGGATGAGGGATAACCAAGTTATACAGGAGTAAATTTTCTAAATTGGGCAACTATTTGAGTATCTAAGCCAAAAATGGATATGGGAAATAGAAAAGGAGGTGAGATTAGGACCTATGGGGGATGCGGTAGGAGGTGAGCAACAAACTCTTCAGATGTCAACGTTGAATTTTTAGGTCCCCTGGTGATGTAAAAATTGAGATACCTGGTAAGCACTCAGAAGCACTGTTAAAGACTGCAATCTGGCAATATACAGTGTGTGCAGAGGAAGAGGGACCAACCAAAGAGCCCCAGAGCATAAAGATTAAAAGACAAGCACACAGAAAAGATCAGTGAGAGAGGCAGAGAAGGCCAAAACCAGACCAGGTCATCTACTCCAGAATACTGTTCTCCAAAGGCAAACAGCGAAAGAACATTTCCAAAAGCAAAAGGGAGTAAAGGCCAAATGCCACTGTGAGCCCAAAAATGGTGAGGACTGTCCCGTTACTGGTCTTCACAAACATCAGGTATACTCCTTTCTGCCTAGAATGCTCTTCCCCCAGATAGCTAAATGACTTTTCCTGTCACCTCCTTCAGACCTTTACTTAAGAGTTGTCTCTTCATTGGACCTTTCCCCAGTTACCCTATCTAAAGGAATAAACTCCACTCTGAAATTGCTTCCATTCCTCTTCTGCTTTATTTTCTTCTTTATACTTGTTAGAATCAAATACACATACACACATACACACACACACACACACACACACACACACATTTCTTCCTCAACAAAGTATAATAAAAGCCATGAGGGCAAGGATTTTTGTGTTTTATTCATTGCAGTCAGTATCTCTAGCCCCTTGAAATGCGCCTGACAATAAGAGAAAAAAATGCTCAAATGTTTGTTGCATTAATGAATGAAGGAATGAGGAGTACAGAGGAGCACTAAAAATGCAAGAGAAATAGTCATAACAGCTCAGGAATTTGTGAGTATGGCCCCAAACTCAAGGGTGTTAAGCAGTAAGGAGGTGGCAAGGAAACAGGGACAGCCCACAAATAGAAGGAAATCATTTTTGAGAAAATTTTTAACTAGAAAAAAAGAAAGACATAAGACAACAGTCTGAGGTCCAAGACAGAAGAAATGACTTTTTGTTCCTGTTTTGTGGATCAGCTCTACATGTGTTGGAAAGGGAGTGGCTGCTGTACAAGAGAGAAGTATGACAGGTTCCAAAGAGAAAAGCAGAAGGTGGGGAGATGAAGAGACAAGTAGTTTCTAACACTTCTAATAAAAGGGAAAGTACTGGCCTTGGAGAGGAGTAGGAACATTTCCTTTTCCAAATGATAAGGAAGGACCTAAAGCCCAAGCAATCCTGTAAGTGGAGAAGAAAACGAAGAAGGACTGACAAAGTGAGGAGATGACAAGCTAAAGGAGGGATGCAGAGGTGGAGCTGGGACTTGGGCTCCCCTAATAGAAAAGATTTGGAAGAATGTTTCCGAGAAATGCAGCAATAGGCTGAAACTGGGTGTACCGATGAGCAGTTAAGGTCAATGTAAACTTTAAAACATTCATTCACTCAATAAACAATGAGCAGTGAGATAGTAGGTGCTTAGATGCAACAGTGAGAAAACACACCTGCTTTCACAGAGCCTACATTCTAGTGATGTAAGAACTACTTTGTGGGTCTAACTGACACTAGTTTGTCATCAACTGCAGTAGTCTATAGCAGGTGGCAGGTGCCGTCTCAACATGGTGACTGGCACAGGGAAAAGATCAAGAAGGTCAAAGAGTAAAGACTGTTATTAAAAAGTACTGAGTGCAAAATAGGGAAGGGCCAGGTGACTCTTCCTTTACTGTCTCAAGCACCTGGCTTGGTCATCTTTTTACCCCAGGCTCTACCTTCATTGTACACAGTAAGGATGATTCTTCAGAACACCCTGATCCCCCAATTCCTTAGCACCCTCAACTCCAATGATGTCCATTTCCACTATGCCTGCCCCTTTGGTTAACCATGGGCTCTCTCCCCAGAACCAACCCACCTCTGAACCTCAACCTCAGGCATTCCCCAGTGTTCACAAGCTCTCATTTTTCCAGCTCTCTTAATCCACTGTCCCACTCAGGTGCACCCACCACACCAGTTCTCCTGCCTCCTCAAGCTCCTGTCCTCTCTTACTGTGTCTCTTCCAGTTCTCACAAACATTCTTATCTTTTCTATCCAACCATGAAATATGGCCAGTAACCTCAAAACCTATGTCTTGGTCATCCCCACCCAGAAAAATTCCAGTTTTATCTTTTCCACATTATGTGAATGAGTCTTATTTTAAAAATATGCAGGATATGTATAGCTGTGCACATTCAGACTTGTAACAATTCAGTTTACAGCCTCTGCTGAAAATCAGTTTGCCATCTTCCCCTATTTTCCACAGCTATTTCAAACTCACATCCCTTAAGCTACTCCCTCCACTGATCCATGTACCCTCGCTCAGCAGAGGACCCTATCTTCTACTTCATGGGACACTCTTCCATAACCCTGACTCCACCTCTCTTCCACGTGCACCACATCTGTCCTACTTCCTTCACTCACACTCATAATGAAGCAGGGGAAGACCTCCTTCCCCGCAAGGCTTATTGCTCCACCAGGACACCACTTCATAATCTTGATGTCTCTCATTCAGAACCTCAGTTCCACATCTGCCCCTTCTGTAAGACCACCAGTCATGACAGAAAATGTTGAGAACCATACAATTTCGCTCATATGCGAGATACAAAACTGAAAGCAATAAAACAAGACAAACACACTCAGACACAGCGATTACCAGATGGTAAGAGAGAAGTGGTATAGCAGAAGAGGGAAAAGGGGGTCAAACATATGGTGACGGAAGAACAACTAACTCTGAGTAATAAATACACAATACAATATATACATGATGTAACATAGAAATGTACACTTGAAACTTAGGTAATTTTACTAATGTCACCCTAATAAATTTAATAAGAAAGTACATGGGTAGGCTGATAAATTTTGCCTTCACTGTAATATATTTTTTGTTATATTAGACATATTTGCATAGAACCAGCTTTGTGTAGTCACATGGCATCTCCCCACCAGCATTCTTGACCTTACACACACACACACACACACACACACACACACACACAGAGATGCTTACATTTTTCACCCAGTGCACATCAAAATGGAAGAGTGTTAAGACCAAAAAGCAGTCAACATGACCTTCCCAGCAAATACCTGAGTTCTGAATGTTTTCAGCTGAGGTGATCCCTTATGGCAGTATTCCACAGACTGCCTTTTGTTCTCAGAGTCCTAATGATGGACCCAAGTTTCATCACCTATAATGATCTTTAAGAGGTCCTCATCCTTTTTTTCAAAACGTTCCAGGAGTTTCTAAGAAATGTGAACTCTTTCAATTTTCATTTCATCAGACAGCATGCGCAGTACCTGACACAAACTTTGTGGAATCCAAGAACAATAATAATGTATCTCACTCTTCTTAGAAATTCCTAATTTACGAGCAATTTCTTTTTGTTTGATGCGACGACTTCCAGGGATCAGTTCTTCACTGCGATCTTCATAAAGCTGATCCCTGGTAGTCACAGGCCTTCCTCTCAGTGCTTTGTCATTGAAATCTGCTTGCTCTACTTCTCCATCTTTGAACCACCTTACCCAGAGTTTTAACTGTACTCACATCAACACACTGAACACCATAAATGACTTGCATTCATCTGTGAATTTCAATTGGAGGAACATATTTCTCTGTTAAGAATTCAATAATAGCATATTGTTTGAACCGAAAGTCTGAACACTCTTCCATTTCAATGTGCACTGGGTGGAAAATATAAGCATCTGTTGTGAGCAAGGCCAAGAATGATGGGGGGAGATCCAATGTGACTACAGAGAACCGGTTATAACCAGATATGTCTAATGTAACCAAAACTATTACAGTGGAGGCAAGTATCTGCCCACCCTTACATCTGTCCAGGGTCAGCTCCTGTTTTCACTACCAATCTCCTTCAACAGAAGTTACTAAACCTTCCCATCTATTTTTTTTTTCCCTTTCCTTGCAATCACTCCTAAGCCCCTGCAATTTGGCTTCCTCCCCAGTCATGCTCTAACCATGATCTCTCAGAGGCACTGTCCCACTTAATAATTCAATGCATATTTTTTCTGTCCTGGTCTTACATCATGTGCCTGCAGAATATGAGACTTTCAGAATCTCTTCCTGAAAATCAGTCTTCCTTTGGCTTCCAAGACTCTGAGGTTTCCCTTCTTCCTCTCTCAATACTCTCTCCATCTCCTTCAAGTTCACATCCTTCTAGTCATCCCTTATATGAGGGCTGTCCAGGAAGTATCCAGCCATGTAATATGAAAAGTAGAGGCATTTATGGCTGGATTTTTTCCAGACAGTCCTTGTATATCATATTTCTCTGATTTTCAGACTGGTCCTCATTTACCTTCATAATCTTCTGAGATCTCATTTTCCACAGACTGGATTAATCAGATGATTCCCAGATTTATATTCTCAGCTCAGACTATAGATGCAACTACCAACTAAACAACCATATCCACCTGGATGCTTCACTGGAACCTCAAATTCAGTATACCTCAAATGGCACTTGATCATGTTATGACTCCATTCTTCCACTTTCTGTGAACTATGACATTTCCACTTGTTAAAGTCAAACAAAAGAGCAGGACACCAGGACCTCTCCCTCAGAATATTGCCAGCACTGACTTAACCTGTTTCCTTGCTTCCACTCCTACTGTCCCCCAGTCTATTCTCCACAAAAATAACCACAGCAATTACGTTCCCAAACCGGCCATGTGCTTATGTTGGCAGCACTGTACAAACAACTTGGTAAGGTTTCATAACCTTGGTATATCTGTGTCTCACAGCTGTGTTCCTGTCAACATGTGGTGGTGTCTTGCTGAGTAGCGTTCATTATGGTTGTTGCGCATTGTTGTGTGCCATCTCAAGAATGTCGGAGCTTGAATGAGAGCAATGAACAAACATTAAATATCTTGTTAAACTTGGCAAGAGTGGAAGTGAAATGAGGGACATGTTACTTCAAGTTAATGGGGATAATGCCATGAAGAAAATGCTTTTCTGAGGAGAGAGAAAGCATCACTGATGATGAGAGGTCAGGGTAGCCAGTAATGAGCAGAACTGATGAAAACATTGCAAAAATTCATCGAACTGTGTGTCAAAATCACTGGCTGATTGTGAGAAGCATAGCAGACAAAGTATACACTGATACAGAAACAGTTAGCAAAATCTTCACTGAAAATCTTGGAATGAGAAAGGTATGTACAAAAATGATCCCAAAGGAACTCACTGATGAACAAAAGCAAAGGAGAGTCAAAGTTTGCTAAGACCTTTTAGAGAGGCAAGATAATGTTTTGGGCCATGTTATCACTGTTGATGAAACATGGGTGTACCAATACAACCTTGAAATAAAGTGTCAAAGTGCACAATGGATGTCAGCCAGTTCTCCACGACCAAAAAAGTTCTGTCAGTCCAAATCAAGAGTCAAAATGATGTTGCTAACCTTTTTTGATATCAGAGGGATTGTTCATTATGAATTTTTACCAACTGGACAAATAGTCAGCCAAGTTTACTGTTTGGAAATCCTGAAAAGTTTATGTGAAAAAGACAAAAATGACCTGAACATTTTGCCAACAACTCACGGCTCTTGCATCACAGCTCACACAGCATTGTCTATGAGGGAGTTTTTAGCCAGTAAACAAATAACTATATTGGAACACCCTCCCTACTCACCTGATCTGACCCCCAGTGACATTTTTCTTTACCCAAAGATAAAGGAAATACTGAAAGGAGGGTATTTTTATGACATTCATCAAGGGTAATATGATGATACCTCTGATGGCCATTCCAGAAATAGAGTTCCAAAATTGCTTTGAAGTGTGGACTAGGTGCTGGCATCTGTGCATAGCTTCCTAAGGGAAGAACACTTCAAAAGTGACCACAGTGATATTCAGCAACAAGGTATGTAGCACTTTTTTCTAGAATTAGTTTGCGAATTTAACTGTCAGATCTCATACATAGCAAGAACATCTCTGAAAATAATTGAAACTTTAGGGCAGATTGAATTTGAGGCATCAAAGGCCATCTGTGTGGATATGTCTGAAACATGAACAATCACGTCAGAACTCAAGAGGGAAGTTGGGTAGAGATCTAAGAACCAAAAGGTGAAGCGTTACTTTGGAAGACTGACCCTGAGAATGGCTGAGGGCTGTGAGAAACATCTGTATGAAAAGTAATTGAGCCAGAAGAAAATCAGTAAAGGAAATAGAAGAAAACGGTCAGAGACAGGAATTGAAATAAGAAAGTATAATATCATGAAAGAAAGATTTAAAAAAATTCCGGAAAGGAAACAAGACTTGGAAAATCAAGTGTACCAACTGATTAAATAAGAACTAAGTAAAGGCCATTGAATGTGTTTAGCAAAAAGTCACCCACTTCATAGACTGACTTTCACTTACAACTACTTTTTGTATATCTATGACACGTGTGCCCAACACAGTACTAGGTTTCCCATGTCTGAGGGAACTAGAGGAGAGACAGGAGTCAAGTTAGAAAGCATTAAGAATTAAACAGCGATTAAGACAGACTTTCAATAAGAAATTTTGGGGGAAAAGGTAGGAGTGGAGTGAAGTGAAATGATAAACTGAATGAAAGCTGGATACATAAAAGGAAAAAAAATTGTGTTTGTTTCAACTTTATATATTAAGAGAGAAATAGAAGTCAGTGAGATGAAGAGATGGATATAGTCAAGGCAAGGTCCAAGAGAAGACAGGAAGTAAGAGACCAATACCATTAGTAGGGGGCTTTAGGAAGTATAGCCTTGGAAGGGAGAAAAGGATGAGTATTCCTCTGGAGCAGGTAGAAGAAAGCAAGGCATCAGAACATGCCTTCCCTCTCTTTTAAGTAACAGTAGACATGAATGAAGTGTCTAAGGCAACAATAGAAGACTGCAGACCCCATAGCGAAACAAAGGTAGAATGTAGGCTAAATTACTCCAAGTTTTGCCAGCTAGATATAAAAACCAGACAATATAAAAAATATTTATATTACAGTAGAATAGTAGATACAACTGTTAGAAATAGCTACCAATGTTAGCAAAACAGCAAAATTTGTACAGTCATGCACTACATCAACAATGTTTCTGTCAACAGCAAACCACACAGACAATGGTGGTCCCACAAGATTATAACAGAGTTAAAAGATTCCTATCACCTAGAGACATTACAGCCCTCCTAATTCTGCAGTGCAAGGCATTCCTCATATATTTGTGGTGTGGTGTAAACAAACCTAACTGCGCTGCCAGTTATATAAAAGTATATACAATTATGTACAATACATAATATTTGATAATGATAATAAATACTATATTACTGGTATATGTATTTATTAAACTTTTTATTGTTATGCAGCCTCATACATCTGGTGTGTACTGTGTCTCCGGATTTCATCACATTATCCTGTGCTTGATTTAATCTTATGTTGTTTTGTACAGTAATGTGCTGTACAGGCTTGTAGTCTAGGAGCAATAAGCTATGCCATATACAGCCTAGGTGTGTTGTAGACTGTATCACCCAGGGTTTGTGTTAAGTACACTCTATCATGTTGGCACAATGTCAAAATTGCCTAATGACATATTTCTCAGAATGTATCCCTGTCAAGTGGCACACGATTATATAGCACATAAATAGTATTTTAAAAACTAAGATTCTAATGTCCAAAGATAATATAAAAGCTTCTATAATATCTAGCTGTCTGAAAAATACAATTAAGCTTTGTAGCTTCAACTTATATCACCAAACAATCTTTAACATCTTGATTTGGTATCTCAAAGTCAAATACTCACTAAAAGAAATGTATAAGAATATTTATTATACATAAATCTGTTACATTTCAGACTCAAGAGGAAAAATATTGTACATTTTTTTCTTATCCCAGAAGGCATTATCATAAAATTCAGGTTAACAAGATGGAATGGCAAAAAATATCACATTACAGTGGAGTGCAATGTTTCAGAAAACTATTCATTAGACAGAAAAAAAAAATGCATGTTTTATGACATTCACTAAGTGTAAAAACTTAAATTGAGACTACTGAAAATAACGAGATCATAAATATTGTTGCTAACCTTCCCCAAGGCATGGAGCTGACTATTATCAAAATATTAATATATTTTTTGATGCCTGGAACTAAGAGGTCCCTGAAGAAAACCTACCAATAGTTTCTGGAAGATAAAAAAGGTTACATGGGTCAAAATTCTCAGGCTACCCCAGTGAGAGTGCCATGGTACCCTTTCTATTAAAGGCTAACTGGACTGTCCATGTATAAGAAATCCTACAGGTCTCAAATCTTAAGTAAAACAGTCTTGTGACTCTGAACCATATTTACTTGGGGATGCAGATGATCCCAAAATGAAATTATCCTGAGCATTCAAAACAAGATATTAAGAATGGATAGAAAAGATCATATTTGTGCAGGCCCAGCCATGATATCTGCCCCCCTACCCCACCAAGAAATGTGAACTTTTAGATGAAATTTCTGCAAATAGAAAATAGCACTATTGGAAATTAAAGTCTAAAGGCCAAGTATAAAGACTAAAGGTTTTCTGAAGTGAAATTATAGCTGAACTAGTACTCTAACAGTTTACAGGCTGAGTGGAGAAGGAAGTGGAGACCAAGGGAAGAGAAGGGAACAAGGAGGGCAGGAGGTTTTGGTGAAGGTCAAGGGTGGGTACAGAGGCAAGGAAGGGTGAAGAGATGGAACGACCGGCATTGGCAGCCAAGGAAACTTGGAAGTTTGAGATTTCACAAGTGACATACTTCCTGTGAAGCAATTCAAGGGCACACACACACACAAATATTATTAAATGTGAAAATCTTGACATAAGGCAAATCAAGACATGTAAAAACTGAAGAGGAGGAAGAAAGCGCTAGAGCTCTGATAAACCAGTGGGCTGGCTAACAACCGGCTGCAAAAGAGGAGGTGCAAGAGTTATAAAACGCAGGAGCAGGATTTTGTAGCCAAATTCACAAAGGAATGAAGAAAAAGTAAGGGAAGCAAGGTGATCCTAATTCTTTTCTTTCAATAAAGTTAAAAAAAAAACAGATGATGATTTTTTCTTTCTAAAAATATTTATATTGTTTACAGTGACAGGGGAGGTAGGATTAAAGTATGAAAACAACTTAATCCGGACCATATTTAATGCCTTTGAACCTATATAATGTTTAAAAGTGACCAACATAGGTAATGAAGAATTCAGACATCTTGGTCCTTCCACTGACCAAGCTAATTTACCCTGAAATCCCTGGAAAGTACAAACTTTCTCCTTGACTGACTGTCACAAATGACGTAAAAAGAAAGTAACTGGGACTAACAGCTCCAAGTGCAGGACAGCTACCAAAACTTAATCACATACCTGGCCTCACATTACCAAACAACACAAACATCTAATGTGTAGAAAATCACTTATGAGTAAAAAGAATGTTAAAAGGTTAGTGATTTTCAAGGTTCTTTAACCACACTTATAAATATCTCTGAAGGTACGTAGGTTACACACTTTACATGCTTGTCCGGTAGAAGCAAAGAAAGGCAACTCACACGTGAGCTGACCAAACATATCATCACATATTAATGACATGTAAGAACATGTTTTTACCTTCTACAAAAGCATTATTGGTTGTCAGCAGCATATGAGAAAAGTCGACATAAATCTAAGACCTTCTTAGGGAAAAAGAGACTGTCAAGGTCAGGTGATCCAACATACAGATTAGAAAACGAAGGCACAAAGATAGTACATGCTCAGTTGCAAGCCACACAGGTGGTCAGCGGCAAAGCTGGGACAGGAACACCACCCTCTGGCAAATGTCAGTGCCCTTCTCCCCCCCGCCTCCCGGATGCAAGCGTCTGATAAGAGCTGGGCTGGATGCCACATAAACTAATAATAATATAGTGCTCTTTTTGGAATGTAAAATGAGATGATATAGTCTAAAAGAAGAAGAACGAGCAAAAGTTAAGAACATTTTATATTTGCTTAATATAAAGCAGTATTAATTTAAAACTATACCTTTACTGCTTCTGATGAAAGTACATTTTCCTTGTTCTGACTTGGGCTCATGGGCTCATTTTCAACACTGAAAAATAAAAACCACAGTTTCTTTTGAAATTAAAATAGAATTATTAAAATCAGTTTCTCTGTTTAAAGAAAAATTGAAAGGTCCTTTACCTGCAATGCTCAGAAGATTCATATACAAAATGTCAGAATATGTTGATTTGGATCTCTACACTTGAAAGAAAAACACATTCAAAAATGCTCATCTACAAAAGACGAAGGGATTAAGAAGTACAAATTGGTAGTTATAAAATAAGCAAAGAGATATAGAGTACAGCATAGGGAATACAGTCAATACTGTAATAATTATGTATAGTGTCAGATGCATACTAGATTTATTGAGATCACTTTGTAAGTTATATAAATGCTTAATCACTATGTTGTACACCTGAAATTAATATATTATTGTATGTAAACTATGACTGAAAATTTTTTTAGAATGCTCATCCAGGCTTCAGAAATTTTTGTGAATTCATTATGCATTACATTTTCTTATGTTGATAATCAGCATCACAGTAATGATGTACCTGAACAAGGGAGCACCAGTGTACAACTATCACAATCTTGATAGTAACAGCATTGCCAGCTGCTAGAGATTTTGCCAGCTGCTTGAGTATTGATTAATGGAGGTTGCTTACATTTATCTGGCATCTACTAATCCCCATGGGTGGCAGTTAACTGAGAGTCTACTTTATGAAGGTTCTTTATAGCCTGATCTTTTTTAATGCCAACGGTTGAGTGTTATTTGGAATACATTTCTTTTAATATATAGGGTCATCTAGCGAGTATGGGGAATATTCAAAATAGATGCAGGGTTTTCTAGCCCCAAATGTGTCCCAAATGGCATGCTAAAAATCTGATTTTACACATAGTCAATTCTAATTGTCTTGTCTGGAATACTTTCAGAGATGCTCCATGAAATGACATAATAAAATACTTTGCCTATCAGGCACATAAGCATTTTAGATCTAAAAAATTGTATCTTGTTGTCATACTTTCAAAATCCTAGACAAACTGAGAAGCTCCACTCTAAAGATTATCATGACTCTCTTGCTATGTCAGGGATTGTGCTTGGCCTTGAGGATGTAAGAACAATTAGGTCAAGGGCTTTGTAAAACTCAGTCTAGTAGGAGAGACTGATACACAAACTAATAGTATATAGTTTGGTACAAGTTGTAACTGCTGAATGAACAAAATGCTATAGAGCACAAAGGAATCAAGGAAGAGCCATACTGCCTGCTCAGCAAGGTGCCCATAAAGGAGGTACAAAGGTGGGGGGTAATACAGAATATGCCTTTTTCGGAAAATCATGTTTTGCTTGTTTTTACTATGAGACTGGAGCACAGGAACTTGTGACAGGCAGAGGTAATACTGCTAGAGATGAGAATGAGACCAGAGGTTAGTGGATGTCAGACTATGAAGAATCTGCCTGGCCAGTTGCAGAATTTGATCTTTGTCCTAGTAGCACTTAGGCAGGGAACAAGCAACAAGCAGGATGACAGAGAGGTAAAAACATATAGACTGGTGATAGAGGAAATAGAAAGGAGGTGGCAATAGCTCAGATCAAGTAAGGCCCTCCCAAAGCGACTGGGATAGAAAGACAGGACACAATTTATGCTACTTAGATTTTCCATTCATAAAATCTAGTTCAATTATGCAGAGTATCCAAGGAACAAATAGTAATGATCAAAAGACAAAAAAAACGACAGAAAGATCATAAATATCTGAAAAATACAATGGATTAAAATTTCATTAGTCTCAGACTCTATGGAGAAATAGAGGGACCAACAAGATACAGCCATGCTCTTAAGTCTTTTAAATGTCAGTAAGAAAAGCTGTGTGTTTAACACACAGAAATTCTATACAGGAAAAACCAAGGACAAAAGTTGAAAATCAAATAATACTGTAATTGTATTACTTGAATATAAGAATTGTAACTTATATACATATGCACAACTATAAAACAAGAATGTCTCAAATAGTTGTTAAAGTGTGCTGTCTCTTTTTTTCCTATTTTACTAGCTTTCTCTTTTGCCACAAGATTTACAATTCCGTTTTGTTTGTGTTTTTTTTTTTTTAAATTCATTTTTATTGTTAGACTTATTGGGGTGACATCTGTTAGCAAGGATTACATAGGTTTCAGGCATACAATTCTACAGTGCATTGTCAACTGTCAACTGATACTGACATTTTCTTTAATCTCAAAGAAAAGAGATCAGCAAAATACATGTAAACAGAGCATTTTACAAGTATTTGGGATACAATTAAGAATACTACTAACCTAGATGATTTTATAAGTGTATTTTCTAACAACAATCTATTTTGAATGACCTACCTAAAAACTATCTATAAACATTTCATTTTAGTCTCCTTCTCCCTACTTCAAGATTCCTGAAATTCTACTTATTTAGATTATTTATAGGGCTTTCTACAAACTTACTGCTTTAGTGAGACTGTAAATGAAAATGGTAAAAGTTTCTTTTCCAATAGAAAAGCTCTACAGAAAATGCAGTTCTGGGTCGATGGGATTAAGGCCGTATTTTCAAGCAGCTGTAATTTCTTCCACACTACGAACACACACCACATGCCAGAAAAACATAGTTGTAAGTGGGCACATGAGTGTTTTGTGTTGAGCAAATAATTGAAAAATTGAAAGCTGAAATCAAAAGAAGTAATACCTGACACTTCATAAAATGTATAGCCTATATTTAAGTTTCATGGATCTTACTGCTAAACAAAAATTCCAAAATGTTTTGAGTTTTAAAGCAAACAACACATTTTAAATTTTAGTTTAACTATAAAAAAAAAAATCACTGTTGAATTAAAGCTTTCCCCACTTCTCTTCTAGATTCCTAGAGTCCCTTCTATTAATAAATCGGTCTCTAGCATCTCTGGGATTGCTATACTTCAAAACACTTTTCTTGGTCAAAGTCATTGTTATTCTGATCAAGACCCTCTCTATTCAAAAAGTCCTTCAGCAATTCTCTTATCAGTTGATGAATAAAATGAAGAGTCCTCAGCACAGACATAGAAGTTATTCATGACCTGGCCCCAGATACACCTATATCATAGAACCACTTTCCATTCTTAGAATATGCTGAGTTCACATGCCAGCAAACTGCCTGCAACATCCTTCCCCAGACTGTTCAACTCTTACTCCTACATAATTTAGTTCTACCTTAACTTTTTTGTGCACCCACTGCACCCAGTGATACCCCACATACATTTCTGCTCTTTAACATGATGGCTGGTTGTCCATTTATTTAACATGAATTTGAACCTATTAAATTCTGAAACTATATTACTCTTGTCTATATCCCAGCATTATGCCTGGCACTGTGAAGGCACTATAATATCATTTGTTAAATGAATAAAAATATAATTGGTATGAAACAGGTTCTCTATGTGTGCTTACCTTGATCAGAAAACACTGTTCCACTGGGAACAATGTAATAATACACAATCCTCTTTTTTTCTTAATGAAGTTATAGATGAAGATCACACACACACACACACACACACACATAGAGGCTGTCCAGAAAAAAAATCCAGCCAAAAATGCCTTTATTTTTCACATTACATGGCTGGATACTTACCTTCTAGACAGCCCTCAAATATGTCTCTTGAAACAACGTACCATCCACTCTCACTCTGCATCATCTTTCTCTAAAGGTATAAGGACCAAGAGGGGCGGGGGGAAGAAAATTACTCAATAGGAAGAAGGTCATTTTCAGTTGATTTAAAAATGAACCACCAAAAATTTAGAAGAGAGTAGATACAGCTACTCAAAACAATAAATTCTCAGATGTCTGCTTAGTAAATAATAATAATAATTTAACAGGACAGACTTAAAAGGTTCGAAGTGTTACTCTCAGACTCTTAAAAATATGTGGGAAAGAGAAACATGTTCAAATTAAAATAGTCTCAAACTGTAGAAAGATGACAAACTGTTCCTATTGTTCTCACAATTTAACCCCCTTTGGGACCTGAGAATATTTCAATAGCAGTATTTTTAGAAAGCACACATTCTACTCATGTAGGGGGTGAGGGGCAGGACTCATAGCCACTTGTAGGCACAAATAAGACCACCCTGAATTTCTATTTAGCTAACAGAACTTCCAAAGGATCCCAGATAAACATCAAGGTCAAAGTAACACAAAAGCTCCTCAGTTTTGAAGCAATCTTATTTAGACCACAGTTGAAAACCAGGAATCCAACATATGTATAGCCATTAAGTATGTATCAACTTATTTTATGCCAGACATAAAACAAACCTCTGGGCTATGAAAAAGGATTACATTAATATTCTAAAGTTCAAATAATTTACATAGAAGAGAGCTCCAATCCTGTCACTTGAGATATACTCTTAGTTTTTTTTTATTAAATTCTAACAAGACTGCATAAGCCACAGCAGATAAGCAGCAGAAGAATGGCACAAGTATGTACTCACTCACTCACCGGGCATGTACTGCATACATGGTGCTAGGTGTGGGGCAGTGAACATGCCAGACAAAATCCTTACTCTTACCCCTTCAGAACCTCTATGTAGATGTTTCACAATTACCTGGGCAGTCACGTCTCTAAAAGAGATTTTTGGGCCTGCCAAGGACTACAATTAGAGTGAGACCCAAGAATCTACATTTTCAACAACCAACCCCCTCTTCCCTGGGATTCAAAGATGCAGGCGGCTCTCTGACAACATTCTTGAGAAACTGGTCCAAGAGCTTCTGTAGATTCCGCTGAAACCGAGAGTTGTATAGGGGAAGAGAAGGATCTGGTCAGAAGGATCTCTGTTTAATATTATTTAAACATTTAATAAGTGTTGATACTTAAAGGGTAGATATAAATTATTTAGAATACTCACTCCTGTAGAACATTAACGACTTTCCCACACCAATGGCCAGCAGGGCTTCTGGCCCCAGCAGAGGGCTGCTGCCCACAGTGACCATACTGAGCATCACAAATACGGAGTGCGACGAACAAGAAAAAATCCCCTTCTTTCAGTGCATACCACAAACTGAAGTACAGGAATAGTGTTGGGCCTTTCCCAGTGAGATCTTCCTGGGGTAAGAATGCAACTTCCTATGTGGTCAACGACACGACATGCAGGAGCAGTGCACATACTGTACTCAATCGAGGACAGGGGTAGAGACACAGTGAGGGAAAGTAAAGCTCCTCTCCTCATTCCTCCTGCTCCTGGAACACAGCTGCTGGGGACTGCCTCTTACTCTGCCTTTTCTCTCACACATCATTACTGTGACGGCATCAGAAAAATCTGGAAATGTGAAAACTGAATACAGCTTCCCTAATTGCCTTCCAAATATTTGCCCACTTCACAGACAGCAAGAGCCTATGCTACCTTGCTATTTCTATAAAGGAGGCAATCTTTGGTGCTAATGACATCACGGGCATAATTCTGGGCATCCCTAAATACAAGGTTACTTAATAGAAGGTAGTCCCTGATTTGGGAATGCCCTGACATCTAAAACAGTGCCCCTTGCCCCACTGTCCACAGGGACTTTCCACTGTTGCTAGTGTCCTCTGCTGAGGATTTCTCTTCCCTCCATCCCACTCAGCCTGATGCTGCCCCAAATTATCTTCTCATTCTAAACTCTAACTTCCACTGTATATGGTCTGCAGTAGAAGAACTGGCAATATTGTTGAAAACAGAAAAAGAGAATTAGGGCAAATCTCTCCATCATGTTCTCTAACTCTCTCCTCTCTCTCCTCTCCTTCTCCCTCTCTCCTCCCTCCTCTCTATCCCTCTCCCCTTTTTCCCGTTCTCCCCCTTCCTCTCCTCCTCCCTCTCCTCCAGGTGTTATTTTACCTTGAAGGGGTAAATGAAAAAAAATAACATGGAACAAGAATGGGTATTTTACCCACTTCCTTTCCCACTGTCATTAGTAGAAAAATGCTTTGCAAAAACTCAAAATAGGTACGTGTCTGTTTTGGGGATAGCACCTTAGGGACAAAATGCACCTTTCAGGATCTGACTTCTCAAATATGTAAATTGAAAAATTCTCTGCCAGATCTAAAATCCCCTATGATCCTCCAATAGCAGGGTGAGTGGAAAAAGAAATAGGTAAACAAATTTTAAGGCTTTTGTGATAAAGGAAGAGAGAGAGTATGACCAAGAAACCAACTCAGAATCAAAATTAATCCCAGGGTATTACAACCAAGAGACAGAGACTTCCACTGTCCCGTCTTTTAAAGTTACTGAAGCCACCTCTGTGCCTGGACTCTACCTTCTCACCCCTCAACTAGGTCCTTACTTACAAACAGTATGCATTTTATCCCCACCCTCCTGAAGAGTTTGCTCATGCCTTCGGGGTCATGTATACTACTTTAGAGATTTTTTTTTTTTTTAGACGGCTTCACATGACGAGCCTAGTGTTCTCCTTGTTCAATGCTACACTGCAGGTATGTTAATGGATTAAACTGATTTTTCTGCACTGGCTTGGAGCCCTATCCAACATCTCCAATCCTGATTCTATGGAGATAAAGACAGAGTTCCACAATGATGATTTACAAACAACCATCTGGAAATTTGTCCATTCATATAAATGGTGACAGCCAGCAGTAGAGTAGTCCTTGTATTTTTTAATGACCATTAACAGAATATAAAACATGTGGTTACGGCACTGTTTCTAGGCTTCAAATTAAAAGGTAACTAAAAGCTGCAATCAAACAGCATGTATTATTTAGCACATCTGGCATTGGAATTTCAGAACTCTTTGGAGAAAAATCAGGAACAGGGAGGAAAGGTAATAGACATGATTATGATGCTCTACTGCTCTGCAATCTTAGAACTTCTGACAGCTCTTTCCTCCATAATGCTGGCCCCACTCCTATAACTTAGGTATCTTCTTTGAAGATAATTTACTTCCAGCCCCCATCTTATGCCCCCAAACCAAGACCAATAATTAAAGTTCAATCACAGGCTACAGAGTGAAAATCTTGGTACATGTGATGTGGCATTAACAACTGCTCAATGCTCCCAAAGTCCTTTGTCTCATACCCTTCAGATTCTGAACATCTGTGACCCACCTATAAGACTCAGTGCCCTCAATCTCTTGCCATGACATGAATTCCATCGGTATTTCAGCTGCCTTCTAAAATGGGCCACTCATTCACATCCCATTCAACACATTGCCCTGAGGGAGGGGCAATGGAGATGCAAAGACAGGTGAGACTCTGCCTTCCCAGAGTTGACCTCACCTCCAACCTCTTGCGCAAATCCTTTCTACTCTGTAAATTTTTCCAAACACTCATAAAGCTACAATCTACATGAAAATATATAAACACACACACACAAACACATGCCCAAGTGATACTTTCAAAAAGTAAATACCAGCACCCATGGAGATTGGCAGGTGCCAGATAAATGAAAGCAGACTGTTAACCAGAACTCAAGCAACCAGGAAAACTCTCAAGCAACCAGCAAAAAAAAATTTGCCAGCTGCTTGAGAGTGCCAGTTGCTTGAGTTCTGGTTAATGGAGAATCTACTGTATCATTTAACTCCTTACCAAGGCCTACCTCTTCTGGCCCCTGGCTCCCTTCCCCATGTCACAGGCATCCACTCTCTATTCTGTTATTAACTCTGTCCACTCTGGCATCTTTGCCAACAGGATCCTACCTCATGACCTTGAAACTGGCTGTTACCTCTACCTGGAAAGTTATTTCCTCAGATTTGTTCATGTCCCATTCCCAAGTATTATCTGGGTCTTTGCTCAGATGTTATCCAATACAGAAGAAACCTTCCAAATCATCCTACCTATACTTTACTCCATACTCACTACTTCCATCACATCCCATTCCCTCACCCTGCTTTCCTTTAACTTCAAAGCACTTTACATGTTAATTTATATAACTTTCCTATTTTCTGCCCTCTCCATTAAAATACAAACTTTATGTAAGCAGAGTTACATTTAGCTATTCAAACTGGACTAAAAAGTGATGACACACTGAAGATTTTTTAAAGGATTAAATTATTTTTATAATTTGTATATGAGGTCTGACAATTAAGTTTACGATCTTACCACCATGTACTTACATTGGCAGCACTGTACAAACAACTCAGTAAGGTTTCATAAACTTAGTATATCTGTGCCTTAGTTTGTGTCAATGTGTGGTGCTGTCTTCCTGAGTAGCATTCATTACTGCTGTTGCATGTTTTTGTGTGCTGTCACAAGAATGTTGGAGCTTGAATTAGAGCAATGAACAAACAATAAATTTCCTGTTAAACTTGGCAACAGTAGAAGTGAAATCAGGGACATGTTAGTCCAAGTTTATGGGGATAATGCCATGAAGAAAACGGCAGTGTACAAATGGATTAAACATTGTTCTGAGGGGAGAGAAAGCATCATTGATTAAGAGAGGTCAGGGTGGCCAGTAATAAGCAGAACTGATGAAAACATTGCAAAAATCAATCAACTTGTGCATCAAAATCATTGTCTAACAGTGAGAACCATAGCAGACGAAGAAAACATCAATAGACAAACAGGAAAATCTTTACTGAAAATCTTGGCATAAGAAAGGTGTGTATAAAAATGATCCCAAAGGAGCTCACTGATGAACAAAAGCAAAGGACAGGTGAAGTTTGCCAAGACCTTTTGGAGAGGCAAAATGATGTTTTGGGCTGTGTTAGCACTGGTGATGAAACATAGGTGTACCAATACAACCCTGAAACAAAATATCAAAGTGCACAATGGAAGTCAGCCAATTTTCCACAACTAAAAAAGTTATGTCAGTCCAAATCAAGAGTCAAAATAATGTTGCTAACCTTTTCTTTTAAATATCACAGGTATTGTTCATTATGAATTTGTACCAACTGGATAGTCAATCAAGTTTACTATTTGGAAGTGCTGAAAAGCCTGCATGAAAATGTTAGATGAAAATGACCTTAACTTTTCACCAACAACTCATGGCTCTTGTATCAAAACAATGTACCAGCTCACTTGGCACCGTCTGTGAGGAAGTTTTTAGGCAGTACACAAATAACTGCATGGAACATTCTTTCTCCCTACTCACCTGATCTAGCCCTCCAATGGCTTTTTTCTTTACCCAAAGATAAAGGAAACATTGAAAGAAGACATTTTGATGACATTCAGGACACCAAAGGTCACAGAATGACAGCTCTGATGGCCATTCCAGAACAAGAGTTCCAAAACTACTTTCAAGGGTGGACTAGATGCTGGCGTCAGTGCATAACTTTCCAAGGGGAGTACTTCAAAGGTGACTATAGTGATATTCAGCAATGAGGTATGTAGCACTTTTTCTAGGATGAGTTTGCAAACTTAATTGTCAGACCTCATAAATGTATGTACTATTGTAGAAAATGTTAAGGCATCATTGTTAAGTGAAAAAAAAAATCAAATTTCAAAATCATAAAGAGGACTTTTTTTTTTGTAAAAATATGTATACATGTAGACATACACATAGAAAATGATCTAGAAGACTAGTACTTGTCTCTGAGTGGGTATGTGTTTTATATCTTTTTGATTTTCTTAAATTTTCATACCTGTTTCATATTACCTTTAAAAAGGCAAAAAACTTACTGGGCTGACATTGCTGAACAAGAATAAGCCTTATAAAGCTAATAAACCATAATGAGCATTTAAAAAAAAAGACAAAAAATACAAAGTATGTATTTTGAGTTCAAAGAGCAAATAACAAATTCATGGAACAACGCAAGCAATAAATTTAGACTACACAAATAACAAAATACTAGTATTATGAATATCTAATGGTAATTTCTTTGTATAATATGCAAGGACTGTCCAGAAAAAGTCCAACCATCAATGCTTCTATTTTTAATATGACATGGCTGTATACTTTCCAGACAGCCTTCATATATTTCATTGACAAATAAGATCCTTATCTGCCTACCTAGAACAATGAAACACTCAAAAGTATTACAGTACAAATTTTCAGTTTTGACTAATACAGAAGAATGCCAACCCTCCAGCCAGGGTATGCTCCTTGGTGCTTTGACAACCAACAAAATAAATGACTGAGGGTTTGTATCTCACCAAACTATTACCAGTTATCAAAGTGGAAAATTTAAAATATTTCATTACTTGTCATAAGAACCATGGCAGTTATAAAAAATATGATCTGCCATTAAAAGTAGTATCCATGCTTTGTATACATTTTAATACAAAGAGTAAAGTAGAAATTTTTAACAAATATTTCATAGAAATTATATGAAACTAGTATTTGTGAGGGCAGTCGAATACCACCTTTATGTCATTTCTGGCACTGCAATGTTTTGCTACTTACTGGTCATAAAGAACATATAAAAGATACTCTCATTAAAAACATGTTACACTAACAAAACAAAACTTTATTTTATGTAAATCTAAAGATTGACTACTTACTTAATTACAAAATTTTAACCATTACTTTGGATGGATGTGTAAACAGCAATGGGAATAGGTGTAAAATATCTAGGTTCTCCTCCACTAATAACCAGAGGTCAATATAAATTGTCTAAAGTTTGTAAATCAACAAAGAATAGTAAAAGATTAGACACATAGCTTACATGAGATTAAAAGTTTCCTCTGAAGAGTATGAAGAATGGGCCCACAGCTGTTAATTGCTACACAGACCCCTGCATGTCACCTTGGTACTTATTTTAAGAGGAAAAGAAAGATTTATGTAATGTCTGCCTTCCTCACAACCCCACAAAACTGCATGAGCGCTTTGAGCCACAGACCATGTTGCATCATGTTCATTGCTGAATTCTGAGAACTCAGCACAGTGCCTGGCAAAAGTGGTACTAAATGAATTCTTGGTAAACACTGGTGAGGTTTCCAAATCAAATGATCAAAATGATAGGAATGCAATAAAACAAAAGTCTCCTTTATCTTTATCTTGTACACTATTATTCCATAGTATACAAATATTTCGGCTGGTACTCTAAAGCCGGAAAAGACCTAGAGATGAGGGCCACCTCCCTCATTTTATAACCAAACATTCTGAGAGAACTAACAACCTGCCCAGGGCCTCACTGCAACTCACAAAACGAGTTAATATTTGAGGTTCTGTTTATTCCACCCACTTTCACTATTAATTATAGATTAATAATATATAACCCTAACTCATACTTGTAGAAAGTGTCAAAATATCAAATTATTCTGCATTATAAATATTACTTCCATGTATTTATATCCTCAATCATAACTTTTCTCACTTGAAGTTAATGGAGTTTATTCTTTGTTAGGAGAATTTTTGCTGACTCAGGATCATAAATTCTCTTGTTTTTCCCTTTTATACATAAGTTAGCACAACACTAGTAACAGACTTATTTCATACTCCATTTTTTATATACAAATATACTATACACAATGGTTTGCATCTTGCTTTCTTTTAATGTATCTTGGAGATATTTCCTTATAGGTACATAAAAAGCTTTTGTGTTCCTTTTGACTGCTATGTAATATTCCATTATATGGATATGCCACAATTTATCTATTAGTCCACTAGTGATGGGATGAGACTTTATTTTTATTTTCCATCCTTTGCTTATTAAAACAACACTGCAATGACTAAACTCATATAGGCAACTTTGGGCCTATTTGCAAATGGTGTGTGTCTGATGGAATTCCTAGAGAGGAATCGCTGGGTCACAATATGTGAATGTATAATATTGATAGAACTTGTCAAAATGTAACTACAAAGTGGTGTATCACCTTACATGCCCACCAGTAGTGCCGGATTTCCCACATCAAGTACATTTTGCTTATCAAATAGGAGGAATATGGTATCTTGCTATAGTTTCAATTTGTATCTTTTTGAAGGCGACTGACCCTCTTGTGTTTAAATATAAAATTATAAATTATATAAATATATACCTTTTATTTTCCTCTTTCTCAACTGCCAGGACTATAAGTTCTTTATTGTACAGAACACTGATCCAGGTCATCTGGGCAGACATCCAGCTGCGTGCCACTGCCTTTATTTCCATTGGAAACCATTTTCTGTGGCCAGATGTATTCTTCAATTGATGGCCACTGTGTTTGAGAACGAGCTCAATATCTGAACAGAGTGAGTTACTGTGATTTGTCTATATTCTAATTTATTATATTCAAATTAGTTACAGTTTCTTTTACAGGTTTGTCCCCAAGTTAAACAGAGGAATTTGTCACATAATGCTGTGGGCTTTGAATTCAGGAAGGATAATATGACTCCTGATTACCACATATACTGTGAGACTTTTGATTCGTTATTGGACACCTGCAAGGTATCTGTACAATAAAGATAAAACTCATAAGGTTGCTCTAAGGACTAAGTAAATGTATATATTTAAAGTCCTAAGCACAGGGCTTGAATCTGATTAAGGCTCCCCATAAGGGGTGATTTAGCTGTGTCATCACTAATCTGCCAGACAAAAAAAACCACTTGACTAAGCAGTTGCTTCACTGCTTTGGGATACTTCCAATTAAATACCCCCAGGGGTTAAACATTACTTGGCCATTCACCGTTGCCAACAAAACATTAAGAATGAGTTATTTCTGGTTCTTCAATTTGTTTATCTATCAACATCAAGCAATTTTGTATAAGGATCTCCACTCACTTGGAATGTTGATTCCTGAAAGGAATGCTTTTCTGCCTCCATTCTAGGACTTGCTGAGCCTGCAGAGTCAAGGAGGAAAAGCACTTCCATTCACCCTACTACTGGCACAGCTACTATCACATCTCCCCACCGTTCTGGCCAGCAAACCATGCAAATCAACTACGCTCCAAGAAAAGTTAATAAAGGGAGAAGGTATGTTCAAAGCCCAATTAAAGTGCTCATACAACATCTAGCAGTCATGAAACAGTAATTACATTTTGAATCAAACAAGTCACACACACCAAAAGTATGTTTGGTGTATAATGACCTCATCTTGAGCATAGAGATGTACATGTTTATCTCTTCCATTAAGTTATGACCTCTCTGAGGGAACTTTTGGTCACTCATCATTGTACCCCCACTGCTTAGCATCATACTTGGCACAGAGCAGCCACTCAAATTAATGGACTGAAAAGATTCAAAATAGATATGATTTCTTTAATTTTTATTTCATGTTGATCCTCTTTTCAGGAGATAAATCTAGATTATTTTCCTGAGTTTAAATTTATATCAACCTATGTTTTCTTGCTATCACAACTATATTGGCATTTCTAGTATATCTGGGCTTCAGTGTACTTCATCAGAAATCTGGTTAGGAAATAAAATATTTTATCTTAAGGGAATATCTTTTCCTTTTACTTTACTAATTTTGCTATTTTAAAAAAAAAAAAAACAAAAATGTTCTCACTGTTTCAATACAATTAGATTCAGATTACATAAAGTTATTGCAGGCCGATTTGAAGTACACACGTACCTCTAACACAGTACAACTAAATTAGTTTTCCAGAAATGCCCTCAGTCAGAAATAGAATCCTCTCATTTAACTACTTTGTTAAACCTAAAAGACAGCTACTTCACTTGAAAAAAAAAAATACAGCTTCAACACTCTAAAACAGTCTATATTTCTACTCTGCTGCCAAGAGTAGGTTCTGTGCTTTCTGTTAACGTGAGAGCTCAAGACCGTCAGGAAAACACACTGCTAAGGACTTATGGAATTTTCCAGTCACCTTTAATTACTTACAGGTATAAATTGATGATGTGCTCCTTCAACAGCACACAAGTATCTCTTATTCGACTAAACTAGTTACTAATTATTTTCTATAATGCTTTCAAATTGATGAAAATACAGTCACCATAAAAAGTCAGAGAACAAAGCTCCCTTTCCTCATATAAGGCTGTGGCCAACACTGGTATTTTAACTAGAAGGCCAACAATCTCATGCATCAGGAGCACCACTGACAATTTTTATGAGAATTATCTCCTGCAAAACAAGCCATTAGCATCTTGGCTTTACCTATTTAACACCCTCAGCCATACTGACAAGCAATAATTCTCACAACTTTAAACTGAAAGACAAACACCATCTAGAGATCTTTAAGATCCCCCATGTTTTTAAATGCCCACTTTGAGAATAGGGGCTGTATTACCCATAACTGAAAACCACTAATAAGTACTTCAATGCTCCATCAACAAAGATTTACTCCCCATCTGAGCAAGGTAAAGAGGACACTAAGCCTCTGTCCTTGGGTCTAGTGATCTTGTCTTGCCTTCTTTCCAGCACTAACACTATACTGGGACACTCAAAGGAACAGCCCAAAAGAATATGACGGCTGCCCGGAAAAAAGCCAGCCATAAATGTCTCTATTTTTCATATTACATGACTGAATACTTTCCGGACAGCCCTCATATATCTGAAATTGGCCACATTGCCACCTATTCTGGGACAGTCAGGAAAGATCTGTTTTGAACAAGCATAGCTCAGAGGGTGGTAGGCAGGATGATATAAGAAAAAGCAGCAGAGCTTTAGAGTTTAAAAAAAAACCTACTGAACCATAATTCTCCACAGGGAGTGATATCACTCTCCCTCCTGCCAATCTGGGTGGAGGTGTTTTGGGTTATCCCAAAGACTAAAGGAGACTACTGTCAATTAGTGGGTGGGGTCACAGATGCCAAATGTCAGGTCAAGGACAGTAGAGTCCAGTTCAACAAAGACTGTTCCACCCAAGACGCCAACAGTGTCCACCATTAAGAATTTTCCTGCCATCAGTTTCCTCAATTGTCAGAATAGAGGTAAGCATACCAAACTTCCAGGCTAAGGGTGAGATTTAAATGAAATGCTACAAGTAAAAGTACCAGTCCAGAACTAAGTGCACAGTCAGCCATGAATAAATGCTGTTCTGAGAAAGATAATAGAAAAAAATTAATGCAACAAAGAACTGGTTCTTTGAACAAAATCAACAAAATTGGTAAACCCTTGGCTAGACCAACCAAAGGATGAAAGGAAATGACACAAATAGAAATTAGAAATGAAAGGGGAGAAATTACCAGATACCACAGAAATACAAAGGATTATAAGAAAATATTATGAAAGGCTTTATGCCACCAAATTTAACAACCTAGAAGAAATGGACAAGAAACATATAGTCTCCCGAGGCTAAACCAAGAACTAGATAATCTAAATAGACCAATCAATAGTAAAAAAAAAAAAAAAAAAATTGAAACAACTATCCAAAACCTCCCCAAAGGCAAAAGCTCCAGATCAGACAGTCTCACTAACAAATTTTACCAAGCATTCAAAGATTTAAAGCCTATCCTCTTGACTATTCCAAAATATTGAAGATGAGGCAATACTCCCTAACTCATTCAACAACGTCAACATTACCCTAATACCAAAGCCTGGTAAAGATAACACACAAAAAAGAAAACTATAAACCAATATCTCTCATGAACACAAATGCAAAAATCCTAAACAAAATATTAGCAAAAAGAATACAACAATGCATCCAAAAGATTATACACCATGATCAAATGGGACTCATCCCAGGAGCACAAGGATGGTTCAACATACATAAATCAATCAATGTGATACACCACATAAACAAAATAAAAGACAAAAACCATATGATTATATGAATTGATGCAGAAAAAGCATTTGACAACATATAACATCCATTTAGGATCAAAACACTGAATAAAATGGGTAAATAAGGAAAGTATCTCAACATAATAAAGGCCATATAGATAACAAACCCTCAGCTAAAATCATATGGAATGGAGAAAAGCTGAAGCCCATTCCCCTAAAATCAGGGAAAAAGAGAGGGATGGCCCCTGTCACCACTGCTATTTAATATAGTACTGGAAGTTCTAGCCACAGCAATTAGGCAAGAGAAAGGAATAAAAGGTACCCAAATTGGGAGAGAAAAAGTCAAACTGTCACTATTTGCAGATGACATGATCCTTTATACAGAAAATTCCAAAGAGTCCACCAGAAAACTATTAGAAACAATAAATGAACTAATAAAATCACAGGATACAAAATCAACGTACAAAAATCAACTGCATCCCTATATACAAACAATGAATCTTCAGAAAAAGAAATGAGAGAATCAATACCTTTTGTGATCGCAACAAAAAGAATGAATACCTGGGAATTAACAAAGAACGTGACAGATTTATACACAGGAACCTATAAGACACTTCTGAAAGAAAGTGAAGAGGACACAAAGAAATGGAAAGATACTCCGTGTTCATGGACTGAAATACCCAATGTTGTTAACATGGCCATATTACCTAAAGCAATATACAGACTTAATGTAATCCCCATCAAAATCCCACAATCATACTTTCATGAAATAGATTTTAAAATTATCAGATTTGTATGGAACTACAAAAGACCTCGAATACCCAAAGCAATACTTCATAAAGAGAATAAGTCTGGTGGTATCATGCTCCCCAATTTCAATTTATACTACAAAGCATCAATAATCAAAACAGCTTGATACTGGCAGAAAAACAGACACACAGACCAATGGAATAGAATCAAAAACCCAAAAATAATACCACAAATACATGGACAATTAATTTTTGACAAAGGAGAGAAAAATATGCAATGGGAAAAAGAAAGCCTCTTCAGTAGATGGTGCTGGGGAAACTGGAAAAACATATGCAAAAGAATAAATCTGAACTGTGAACTGTCACCATATACTAAAATTAATTCAAAATGGATTGAAAACCTCCATATAAGACCCAAAACAATAAACTGAAAAGAAGGAAACATCTGTACTAAACTTATAGACCTAGGGCTCAAGGAGGACTTCATGAACCTGACTTCAAGGGCAAGGGCAGTAAAAGCAAAAATAAATGAATGGGACTATATCAAACTAAAAAGCTTCTGCACAGCAAAAGAAACCATCAACAAGGCAAAGAGACAGCCAACCAAATGGGAGTAAATATCTACAAACAATGCATCTGATAAGGGTCTAATATCTAAAATATATTAAGAACTAGTACAACAATAGAAAAACAAGCAACCCAATCAAAACGTGGGCAGAGGACCTGAAAAGGCACTTTTCCCACAAAGATATACAAATGGTCAATAGACATATGAAAAAATACTCATCCTCATTAGCTATCAGGGAAATGCAAATCAAAACCACAATGAGATACCACCTCACACCTGTCAGACTGGCTGTTATCAACAAGACGGAATAACAAGTGCTAGAGAGGATGTGGAGAAAAGGAACTCTTGCACACTATAGTGTGGAGATTCTTCAGAACACTGGGACTGGAATTATCATATCACCCAGCAATTCACCTTCTGGGGATCTCCCAAAAAACTTGCAAACCTTAGTCCACTAAGACTTATGTACCCCAATGTTCATTGCAGCACTGTTCACAGTGGCCAAAACATGGAAACAACCAAAGTGCCCTGCGACAGATGACTGGATAAAGAAGCTGTGGTACATATACACAAAGGAGTATTATTCAGCTATAAGAAAAAAATAAAATACTGCCATTTGCAACTAAATGGGTGGACCTCAAGAACATCATGCTAAGTGAAATAAGCCAGACTGAAAAATACCAAGAACCATATGACTTCACTCATATGCAGAATATAAAACTGAACGCAACAAAGAAAAACCAAACAAAACACTCATGGACACAGTCAATAGCTTAATGGTTACCAGGGGGCAAGGGGGAAGGGGTAGGAGAAGAGAGAGGGGTTGGGCAAGGAGGGAGAGGGAGTCAAATATATGGTGATGAACAGAACTCACACTGGGTGGTGAACACATAACGCAACACATAGATGATACACTCTACAATTGTACGCCTGGAACATAAGTAATTCTTGTTAACCAATGTCACCCCAATAAGTCTAACAAGAAAAAAAATTTAAAATGCTATTGTCACCTTCCTCTCCTTCTCCTGAGTTACACACATGTACAGAGCTCATTTTAAACAGGTCCACCATGGGTAGCACAGCAAAGAAACAAAGCTGAGCAATCATTTACTCAAAGAAGGGAAAATTAGAAGACAGGTATCCTTCAAATGTCACATTTTAGTAATATCTATTTAACAGGGTTTTACAAAAATTTTTTAACCTTTAAATCAAGAGCCAAACACTCTGTATAAGGACACTTACAACCCAACTTCAAACCAAGTTTCTCACTGCCTCTTTCCTTCTGTCCCATTAATGTATATAGCTCCTGACAGGTAAGAACCCCCGGCAGGTCTTGGCTCAGCCCTGAAGACTTGTTCCCAATTTCTATCTTCCTGACTGAGTTCTCTACCTATAGAAACACCACTCATGCTTTGAAGGCCTAGTAATAATTACTTCAACCACAAAGCCCTCCCTCCCTGCTCTTCCCTATCACTTAAGTATCCTTCAAATGTCACATTTTAGTGACATTTGAAGTATCCTTGTGTGCCATTAACTAGGTTAAACATTATAGCAGTGAATCTCAAACTGGGAGCCACAGAATTCAGAGTTCTCAAGTTTTCTATGCAAAGTTCAATTGCAGTTTTCATTTCTATATAACCTAAAATTAATATAAGCAGTTTCTGATTCTAGTCAACTACCTAATGGGAACACTGGCAAACAACTGCAGTGCCCACACCTGAACTGGCATATACAAGAGGCTTATTTAATTGTTAAAGGTTAATGAGAATAGAACAGCGGCAAACTCAATATACAAATGATGTGTTCACACCAAATGAAAGCCAACAACTCTTAAGGCACACCATAAAAGCTTCACATCCCTACAACTCCAAGCACTGAATGTCTGCTGAATGGAATCCTCTGCATCTAAAAATCACCAGTATAGAAGGTAAATCCAGCTGCCATTAAAACGAAAAAGTTTTAACTGCCTCTAAGAGAAACAGCCAAAATACCCTTTATTTTGAACTAAGATCACAGTGACAAATCACAATTCTGTTTCCAATCTTGTTAACACCAGGGTGTTGTGTTACTAGGACATTTGGTACCACACTGTTTCCATTTATTTCATTAAACTTTCAATAAAGGCTTTGTTTGTGTTTATATCCTTGAAAAGAAGATTTAAGCTCACTTAAACGGTAAACACCCACACAAAGGATTATCTGCTATTCCCTTAACATCTGGCAAGTTCTAAAAAAGATGAGGAAAAAATTAGTGTTCATATGAGCACAACTAAAATTTTCATTGTCAAAAAGCCACAGTGTGTGCCCATCTGGAGATAATGAGAATAAATAAGTGGTAAGTAGACAAAAGACTAATTGGTAGAATGGTTAGCTCCTGAGAGACAGGGAGATTAGATTTTAGAAGTGCCTAAAAAAGCCAAAATAGGGCAGGAAATTAGGCAAGGTTTCAGGACAATTCTGATACAAACCTGAAATTGGCCCACCTATTCTTTCCTAACACTGACTCAAGTTTTCAACTTTTGCTGAGTCTACGTGGGATTTCTTTAAAACCCCTCTTCCACATTAGCCATGATTGTTAGTGTTGTTAAACAGTGATTGCAGTCACTAAAGGCTGTCTGCCACACCAGCAGATCTGACATTCTGGTTGCGCCCTGTCAGGCTTCAAAACTATTTTTAACTACTGTGTAACTTTGAATTTTAAATTCTCTATTACAGGGCAGGAAGAGCTGAAAATTTTCCAAAAGTTTACCAATATAGTAGGAGCTTTCTTGAAAAGACATGGGATTTTATTAACAGATAGTCATAATGCAAATGTTTCACAAATAGGGAAACTGAGGAACACATAATTCACTAGAATCAAATAACAAAACCTGAATACCAATGGAACCAGCTCAAACACAGTTACAGTTCTGTTTCCTAGCCAGTCTTCTTTGAAGCCTTCCAGGAAGTCTTTAAAATCTGAAGTAAACATAGCTTTCTGGAGTCCGTCCTTCTAATCACATGGGTTACACACTCTTCTAGTGCAATTTGGGGGAAGAGAGTTTAAGTCTCTTTTCTCATCAAAAGTTTAAAACGAGAAGTTCTACTTAAAACCCTCTTCATCCTACAAGACGGATAAAAAGACTCAGGAATGGGCTTTTTAATGAGACGTCTAAAACAAACATCGATTTTATAGCAGGTGGAAGCAGGAGAAACGATTACAGAAGATGGGCACATTTGCATTACTGAAACCAAGGCAGCTGAGTCCTGGTTTGGGGAATGTTTGGAAACCTGAGGGAGAGATGTTTTCCGAAGAGAGATGAGAAGGAAAGAAGGGCGGCATCATTTAAACGTCCAGGGATCGGTAAATAAAAATAGCGAGGTTTCTATACTTTGATGAAGTCTCGGGAACTCAGTATCATAATTTGTTTTAAAAATCATTTTTTAGTAAATTTAAATAAGACGGCAAAATACCAGCTGAAGGGGTGTGCCAGCTGAAAGGGTGGTGCTCCAAAGCGTCACCCGACCCACGAGTGGTGTTCGGATCGCGCCCTCTCTGCCCCGGCTGATGGCTCGGCCCGGCTCACAACTGTTTCCCATTACTGCCGACAGGACGCGTAGGGGGACACGCTTTTGCCCCAGAACTTGGCGAGCAGACGTGAGCGTGGACCGGGAACCGAATCCCGTACCGGCAGGAAAGTGGAAAGGAAAAGCGCGGGCTGCGCCGAGCTCAGGGGGACTCACTCGGCCGCGAATCACCAACTTCACATTTAACAAACCCAGAAGCAGGGAGAGATGCGGTCCGGGAACTGGGCGAGAAGGAGGAAACTTTAGCAATGGTGGAAGGAGAACAGAAAGTGGCGAGCCAAGTGCAGCCTGGCACGAGAGCGGCTAGCAGAGGGATGTCGGGCCAGGAGCCCAGTCCCGTGAGTCCGCGCTGGTCCCCCCGACGACCCCAGCGGCTCCCACCTGGCAGCGCCCCGGCCAGGAGCGGGCGGCTGGTTTGTCCCCGGCCTCTCCTCGTCTTCCTCTTCCTTGTCCCGGGAAGGGCTTCGGGAAGCGAAGAACCTGGAGAAGCTGTGCCAGGGGGCGCCGCCCCTCCTCCGGCCGCCGGACATTTCCCCGGCGACGCTGCCCGTCCTGGGCTGTCTTCAGGGAGAGTGCGAGGTGTCCTGCGTCCACAGCTTGGCCCTGGCGGGAGCGACTCGTCTTGAGCCGAAGGCGTGGGTCAGTCCACCCCGGGCGGGAGAGGCGCGGCTCCTCCAACTGCTGTGCGTTGGCTCCTCCTCCCGCCCCCGCCGGCCCGCCCCAGGGAGGAGCTAGAAGCCGCGGCCCCGCCCCCGCCGCCGTTTGCTGGGGCTGGCGGAGTCGCCCGCTGGAGTCAAGGGCCTGGGACCGCGGCCGGGAGTGTGCCACCCCCGATGCCGGCTCAGGACTTTGGACCCAAACGAATTCAGACTGCAGCCTACTTGGATTTGCCCTCCATTTTGACTGTCTACTGTATTACTGATTTGTTTTCTACCTCTAGTCAGTGGGCGGAAACAGTTTTCAGACTTTTCAGAGAGGTTAATGAACTAAAGTTTGTGAAAGCACCTGGTAAACTGCAGTGCCAGAGTGCCTTGGGCTGCCTTGCAGCTAACAAACAGCTACTCAAAAACAGTTTCCACCAGGGCTGCAAAACCTGAGCTCACCCCAGGGCTAAGCCTCCGAAGTGAGGTTGGTGCCTGTTGAGGCTGTCTATGTCTGTCAACAACTCATGTCTTGTCCATATGGCTTACGTGTGGAGTAACTTTTCTTAACCTAGGTGTGCTTTAAATTTCTCATATTCCATGTTACATACTACTATGCGAACCCTCTTGTGAAAATAAAACAAGTATGATTCAAATTTGTAAGTGGTGAAACAATATGGTAGTATGGGGGGGGTTATTTTTTTGTTTTTGTTTTTTATTTTAAAATGTTAAATATAAAAGAAGCCATACATAATGCATACAACTTAATGAGTTTGGAGATAAATGGACACCTGTGAAACCATCATCACAGTCTATGCTATAAACCTATCCATCACCTCAAAAAGTTTTCTCCCTCATTATTATTATTTTGTGATGAGAACACATAAGATCTGCCCTCCTGGCATATTTTTAATAGAGTATATATTATAGGCACTGTGCTATACAGTAGAACTCTAGGACCTATCAATTTGCATAACTAAAACTTAGTACCCTTTGACTAATAGCTCCGTGTTCTGCTTTCCCCCAGACCCTAGCAACCACCATTCTACTCTCTGCTTCTATGAATTTGACTATTTTAGATTCATCTAATAAATGGTATTTGTTGTTCTTATTTCACTAATGCAGTAGTATGGCTTTTCTTAGTTTTTTATACTCTAGTGGGTGGCTAGTATAGAAAAACTTGAGGCCCATTCACCCCACGTGTTTTGGTTTGGTTTGCTTTAAAGCCAAACTACCCCTGAGAGGGTGTAGAAATCAGGGAAGTGATGTGGCATGCTTGTTCACTAAAAATTGAATACAAATAAATTAGATTAAAATGAAATGGCCACGGCAGTTTTCACTTAGGGAGGAGAAGAAATGTGCCTTGGTATCATCTCGCCTCTGGTTTTTTGAGTGCTGGAGGAGAAGGTTGTTTATGATTAGATTGTAAGGCTGTAAACCTCAGGTCATTCCAACACCCTCTGGTGGCTGTGGAGCTTCCCTGCCACCCCACAGCTGCCTCCCAGAAGTACTTCAGCCTCTACTGTAACAAGAAGAGCACAAGACAATCACCCTAACTTGTTGTGGTTCTATATAAGCCCCCCAAAGTTAAATCAGCCCAATTTCCTTCAGGTGGGTTCATCCCAGACTATGCCTAAAGATTGACCATGACTTTCTTTTCTGCAGATCTTTCTTCTCTGTGAGCCTGAGAATATAGGGAAAAGCTAGAATACACTAAAATAATACAAGTTTCCAATTCTAACAGTATTATTTTAGGGGAGAATCTCCATTAAAGGCCCACTTAGCAGAAAGCCCAGAGAATAAGAAAGTAAAGAGAGCATGAAGCAATCTGTTCCCTCCAGCTAGAAGGCTTAGAGAGTAAATTTGTCTCCTCAAAGGAATGTTAAATTACTCCCAGATGTGTCTCCCACTTGTACTGTGACCAAAGCAGGCCCTACCCCTCCCTAATGCCTAATGCCATCCATCCAGAGAGTAGATTATTCAGGAAGTCCTTCTGGGGATAAAAGTGAATGGGGACCAGCAAGATTCATTATTGAATTATTGTTTTAACTAATGTAACATTTCTCTAGGAATTTCTCTAAAAAGTAGCTCTCAAAGAAAATGCTGTAATAGTCATATTTCTTTATTAACCACCCTCCTAAGTAAGTAAGAAGGC
The DNA here is from genome assembly GCA_004026885.1 of Lyroderma lyra. Lineage (NCBI taxonomy): Eukaryota > Metazoa > Chordata > Mammalia > Chiroptera > Megadermatidae > Lyroderma > Lyroderma lyra. The sequence goes on along the minus strand of PVJL010001158.1, from coordinate 66,885 downwards.
ATCTGAATCATAGTAAAGTCTTCCATATCGAAATTTTCTATAGTGTTGGTAATAGTACAAATAGTGGAAATAATGCTAATGTTCACCTAGGTAGAATCCCTTCTATTAATGGATAGTGTGCAATGGTATAAAATAATATGATGTTACTTGAGTCCCCTAAGCAGTTTCTGTATTAGCCAATCCAGACTAATTATACACACACACACACACACACACACACACACATACACACACACTTTTTTTCCTCAAAAGCAACTACTTCATGAAGGAAACAATGAATATATAATTATGCTCTAATCTCTCCTCTAGGGTCCAAGCACTTGAATGAATTATAATTATACATGGAGCACTGCCTCTGTTAAGGGAAACTTTTTCTATGAAAAATGAGCTTAAAGCCATAAAACAGTGACCACTACATTTTTGTTTATTTACTTTTCTAATATTTATCAGCTCTTAGATGTCCAATATTTTAATATTGTGAACTCATAATAACATATTTCTGAATACTGAGTTTTAAGATTGTATTCAAAGTCTGTAAAAATGTTGAATTTTACAGTTGTGAGGATCTTACAGATGCTAATTTAGCACAGTTGTCTTCATTCACTCAGTTGTTTGGAAGACATTTAATGATACTAACAGTAGAAGCATATTTACTGTGAAGCTGATGAAACTAAAGCTTCAAGGCCCCTCACTGGCACAGCCTCATCCAATGTATGATTACAGGAATGTAATCATATGTATATGTGTTTTTGTGAAATTTACAAACATAAATGTTTTAACTGCATTTGACTATGACCACCATCTCTTTCTACCAGGATTTTCCCTCCATCACACTTATTCCTAGAGTCAGTTGGTTTTGGAGTCACCGAGGGACCTTTTGGGAAATGATGGAGAATTAGAGTTGGGAATGCATTTAATTTGGATTTAGTAGGATGTTGTGATTGTCAACATCTCCAGAGTTGTATAAATTCCAGTTTCGCCACTGTGCAACTCACCAAGCATTCCACCCAAGACATAGGACCAGAGGTCCTATTCAAGTTATAAACATATCCTAAGGCCCCTAACACTGAAAATATGTGGGAAATAGAGGTGAAACAAGATTTGAAGTGTACAATAGCAAAAGGTATCTTGTGGAAAATTATCCCAGGCATCAAAAAACAAAACTGAAAGAGGAAGGACAACTTTTAATTGATGTAATATCTTTCATAACAGTAAGTTCAATAGTACAATGTATAAGCCATAAGTGCATCTAACTTTTTTATGAAAATCATGTAAAATCGAATTTATCAGGATTCTTGTTTGTAGGCACAAAACTGTAGCAGTACTTGTAAAAGTGAATATGTGTGAATGCAGTGTCACATGGTTACATAGCCCTTCTATCAATAATAAATACGCCTTACCAAACTTGAGGAAAGATTGAATTCTTTCCATTTTAATGTATAGAAATGATTTTAGAAATCATTGTCATATGAAAATCTATCAAAGAATATACTACCAAAAATATAAGTAAGTATTATAGAGGTATGCCAGGCAGTTAATAGAAAAAATACTGTTTTTCTAGACTTTGTGATATTTGTAATATTAGGCAACCTTTTTAAATTGGTAATTTGCATGATTAATATTTTCATTCACTTTTGTATCTAATTTTCATTTTTAATTATGTTATTTTTCTTTGATGTGGTCTCCCCAGATATATTTTTTAAAATTTTCAGATACCACAAAACGTGGATCTGTCTGAGTACCATTTATGTGTAAAATATATGCTCATTCTTAGAAATACAGTGATGAGAAAGAGCAAATGCTTTACCTCAAGGAGCAAGTTTAATGGAAGAAACATGAGCGAAGTGGGTATGACGGAAAATCTTCCTAAGAAAATATATAGTCTGGACCCCTAATTTAGTCTAGAAGTTTCCAGGAAGTCTTACTAGAAGTGATAACTGTCAGTATGTGCTTCTTCTACCTTCTGTGACCACCATGATTTCCACAGTCTGGAATTCAATAGTTTATTTGATACGTGAGAACATCAAAAGTTCATCACACTGTAACTCCCAAAGATAAGCACTATACACCTCAGAAGTATGAGAATAAACTGAAAGTGCTGATCCCTGAAGCATTTAAATAAGGATGTGAGAATATTTTAGAAATGCTAAGCTTTTTGTTCTGAGAAGTCCACCAGAGGGATAAACCTGTGTATGTATTTTAGAGCACAGTATTTACTATGTGGCAGGTGGCCCAGGAATATTAAGACAGCTGTCAACATCAAGGGAAGCACCAGCCCATGAAAAGCAAGCAGATGGATTGGGACACTTCACTATCTGCCTTCTAGAATAATAGCTATGAGTGGCCAAATGAGGCACTACCATGCTGCCCAGGACAGCAAAAAGCTATTACTGGATATAAGCACTCAATTAGGAGATGGGGTGGGGAGTATCCTCCCCTTTCCTTTGTTTGTATAGCTCATTAAGAACCACCATAGCGAAGAAGAAAGGGGGAAAAAAAGATGTTCGCATTTCTTGTGCTGATTATCAATTTCTGATTGTTGTGGTTTGTAAAATGGAAAAATGCCTCAGTCTTGCTACTCCATGAAAGCAGATGGTAAAATTTTTAAGTAACTGGTTATTTGGATTTCTAGGGAATGCATGAAGTTTTATTTTGTTGTCTAGTTTTATTTCCAGAACATATCGAGGTTGACATCTTTCAAATACATATCTTTTAATACTTAAATTTGGATGTCTTAGTCTCACCTAAATTACTCCTTTCTTCCTTTGATATGATGATGATACTTACAAAGAGAAATGAGTTTACAAAAATGTAACATTAACATTAACAACTAATTATTTACTTCTCAAACAGTGCAAAATTCGCTAATACCAAACCATTGTATTCTTAAAAGTATAAATAGAAGATTTTCTTTGGCAAACATAGATTATAAGATGTATTCCAAAATAATGATTTACTTCGATTCAATGTAATATGTTTTGTTTGAATCAGATGCGATCTAAAATATAAAATCATGTAGGATAATAACTTCCATTAGTGCAGCTTTATAAGCATGACACAAATAATGTCTCAGAATAATAATTTACTATCATATTAATACGGGAACTGAGTTCCTATATTATGTTTTCCCAAAATATTTCATCTGAGTGTATAAGCTATGTACTGTATTGTGCATATCTGATACACAATTTTAAATTGATTTTGTAAGGACAATTATTTATAAATTTCTGTGCTGCATTACATTAGTGTTAATTGTAAATTTTATTAAGGTTTCATGAAACAAAGCTTTAGAGTAAAAAAATATTTGGCTTTTTTTCTCATTTTGAAATTTTAGAACATACATGTCCCAGACTCCTGAGTTCTCTTACTATGGTCATGTTGTTCCCAGTTTGACTTGTTGCAAATAGTTTAAAAACAAGACATAGAGGCAGCTGTTATTGTGAGCAAATGTTTTGATTAGAGAGCGAAAGCAGCTGGAAATGATACATGCTGTCATGTAAAATGAACCGCAATTTTCACAAGGAAATTTACCTAATCTAAAATTGAGATTAGCATTATTTCCATTACATGTATTTTCTCTGTATAGAATGGTATGGAAGTCTATTCATTTTATTTATAATCTAGGGTGATGAAGTACTAAAATGGTGCTGAATATAAACTTGACATACTTATTTTTAGAAATCTTACATACTTCATTATGGAATAATATCATTAACAAACTTACAGAAAATTTCATTAAAAAGTATTGCTAAATGTATTAACAAAAAATCCATATGGAGCTTATAAAACCAAATAGTACTGAAGAGGATATAATTTTTATTTTTTAGAAATGTAGCAAGTAATAATAGCAAAAGGTATTGCTTTTCTCATTTCTTTTTCTGAAGTTTCATTGTTGCTATATAGAAATGCAGTTGATTTTTGTACATTGATTTTGTATCCTTCAACTTTACTGTATTTGGTTATTGTTTCTAATAGTTTTCTGGTGGAGTCTTTAGGAATTTCTATATAAAGCATCATGTCATGTGCAAATAATGATAGTATAACTTCTTCTCTCTCAATTTGGATGACTTTTATTTCTTTCTCTTGCCTGATTGCTCTGGCTAGAACTTTCAGTTCTATATTGAATAGCAGTGGCGATGGGGCATCCCTGCCTTTTTCCTGATTTTAGGAGAATAGGCTCCAGTTTTATTAAGAATAGAGTTGCCATATGACCTGGCAATCCCCCTTCTGGGTATCTACCCAGAAAACTTGAAAACCTCAGTTCACGAAGATAAATGTACCCCAGTGTTCATCACAGCACTATTCACAGTGGCCAAGTCATGGAAACAGTCAAAGTGTCCTCTGATAGATGACTAGATAAAGAAGTTGTGGTACATTTACAAAATGGAATACTACTCAGCTATAAGAAAAGATGAAATAGGGCGATTTCTGACAACATGGTTAGAACTTGAGCTCATCATGCTAAGTAAAATAAGCCAGACAGAAAAAAACAAGAACTGCATGATTCCACTCATATGTGGAACATAAAATTGAAAGCAACAAGAAACAAAAACTCATGGACAGTCAATCGTTCAGTAGTTACTTGTGGGTAAGTGGGGAGAGGGGCGGGGAAGAAGGGATGGGGACTCAAATATATGGTATTGGAAAGGGAACTGACTCTGGGTTATAAACACATAACACAACACACAGATGATGTATTATAGAATCATATACCTATGTAATTTTGACTAACCAATTTGTTACCCACCAAGAATTTAACCATAAAAATAAATAAATAAGTGTTAAAAAGAAAAGAAAAGAAATGTAGCAAGAAAATTTCTCAATGACTCTATGTTCGGTTTGAAAAATTTGTGAAAATTCATTAAAGTATAATTTAACTGGTTTTGGAAATAACAAAAGCACCGTACATCAAATATTTCCATCAGTATATCCTAGCAGCTGAATTCCTTCCTCACCTCTCCCAGTCAATTTCCATGGGTAAAGAAAAAAAGAGTTACTTATGAAAGAGGTAAAAAGGAAGATAAGAAATTACAATAGGAGTATTTTTTTAGTTCCTTTTTTATTTTATTTTATTTATTTATTTATTTTTAATTCATTTTTATTGTTAGACTTATTGGGGTGACATCTGTTAGCAAGGATTACATAGGTTTCAGGCATACAATTCTACAGTGCATTGTCAGCATGTTGTATAATAAGTTCACCACCTAATGTGACTTCTCTTTCCATCACCTTATATTTAGCTTCCCCCCCTCCTCTCCCACCCCTTCCCCCCTCTCCCCTCCCTAACCCACTTGTCCCCAAACACCACAATAGGAGTATTTTGACTCAAATAACAAAGTAAAAAGATAATTTTCATAATTGCTTTCATATTAACAACCATTCTTAAGTTTCATTCATTTCTATATTCTGTCTTCTATTTTATTTTTCTTTCAGCTCCACTAATAAGCCCTTCTAGGTAATCAGTTTCCATTATATGTCATTCAGTTTACTTCTTATTAAGGTAAATGTATTAACATACTACTTTGAATTATCAAGTCTAAAAGACAAATAAAATAATTGCTTTTATGAATCTCACAGTTGGTACTAATTTTAGTTAATTAAAAAAAAAAAATCTAACTTCCATTAGGTTTGACAGGAATGCCACTTCAAATGGTCAATCATATACATCATCAAATGAAGTAGCTGACCACACCACAGTATAGAATTTGTCTCTATAAAACTATCAAGCACAGCCTGAGGGGAACAAAAATTAACTTACTCATTTCAAATTCTGCCATTTTCATTCCAGTTCTTCCTACCACTGACAGACATTCTGTAGGTATAGTTGGTCTCTGTAACTTAAATAAAACACATCTAGCTTAGGGAAAAAGAAGTATTTTTAAATGAAACTAAACAAGTAGCTACTGGTAAATCTCTTCTTTTGTAGATCAGAAAGGTAGAAATTTTTTAAATTTATATATCAGAAAAGTCTATTAATCAGTCTACATTTCAGAAAATCAAAACAAAACAAGAAAATGGAAAATTCTGAAAAAAGGATTTAGAATTTAAAGATCATTGATGTAGTATTTATTTCTTTAGTGTTAGATGCTCCAAATTTGATTAGGAAAGTTGGTGGGAGAAATATATATCTTAAAACAAACAAATACCAACACCCCATCTACAAGGTTATTTTACAGACTTTCGAAAATTCAATATACATTTGCTAAATATTTCCAGGCCCTGTATTTGGTGAATGGAATCTATACTATGGGGTCAGAGATAGATTTCATAAATCACAGTTCCAGAAGCATGGATCAGAAATTTCCACAAACACACCAGGTAAAACACCTATTGAAACATTTATTTTAGGAATATCACACTAGTCAAAAAGCAATTATCAAGGCCCAATGAGAGTGCACACAATACTGGGCCAACAATAGGCATATAATTAATATCTGTTTCTGTCTCATTTGGTAAGGAAATAGTGCAGAAAATGGGTGCTGTTACATTGTGAATCATCAAATACTTCGTATAATATAAGGGTATTAAAGGGCTTTGGTATGTTAGTATGCAACTTCCTGTAAGTGAACTCTTTGCTATATTCTTTAAAATAATTGCATAAGTAAAAAGTAAATGAATAACAACAATAATGTGTGAGAAATCTGCAGGTAGAGAAACTGCTGCTGATCTTAAAGCAACCTACGTAATCTGAGTTTACGCCTACCAATTACTGAAGGAGACAGGTTAGACCAGTAAACCAGGTTGGAGATGTCTCACCACTACCCAAATATCTAATTTAGGACCAAACTCAAGTGCATACAAGAATCAAACAGTTTGACAGCTGTTTCACATTCTTATTCAAATTGCCCTTCTCACATTTATTACCTTGTATTTACTCTAATTAGGCTATATTATATCTGCAAAGTTAAAAATTCTGTAATTCAAGTAATAAGTATGTATGCAGTTGCCATACTGGTTGCAATTATCAGCACATTTAAGCAGTTGATTTTTATAGGAGTGGTACAATTTCAGACTTTCTTTTTTGAAAATAAATTACTCATTCACTATAGTCTATTCTGTTTCTTCTTACATAAAATGCCATTTGCTCAATATTATTATTTAATATAAAATTATTTCACATTTACTGACAAATCACACAAATAGCACAGAGAACCTCTTATATTACCTGAAGAATTTGAAATATGTTGTCAAAATGATGTCCCATCATCCTTAAATACTTCTATGTGTAACTTTTACAAACATGACCATTCTCCTAAAATCCTAAGTAATCACAATACAACCCTCAAAATCAGAAATTAATGTGACTATATACTACCATCTTATATTCCCAGACCCCATTCAAGTTTTGTGAATTGTGCCATTAATGTCTTTTATAGCAAAGTAATCCAGTACAGAATCACATATCACGTTTAGTTCTCATGTCTCTGTAGTCTCTTTCATTCAGGAAAATTTCCTTGTCTTTCTTTGATTTCATGACTGTTACATTTTTTTAATATTAAAGGAAATTTTGAAGGGAGGGGCATATCGACTTCCCTCTATTTGGGTATGTCTGGTGTTTTTTTATGTTTAGATTCAGGCATGCAGTTCTGGCAAAAATATTACAAAAGTAATGTTATGTTATTCTCATGGCTGGTGGTACATAGTTTCAATTTGTCCCATTATGGATGATGTTAACTTGGATAATTCAGTGAATTCCATTATAATTTATTGACTTTTTAACATACCTCTACTCATTTTTAAAATAGTTGCTCTAAGGATGACAATATACATTATTAATTCGCAAAATCTACTGGAATTTATTATATCCCTTCACGGAAAATGTAGAAAATTTATAATTGTTTAGGTTCTTTATGATTCCTCTATCCATTATATTGCAGGTGCCATATGTCACTTGTATTAAATCTATGTATATTATAAAATCTATAATTATATGCTATACTTTTTTGCTGGAAACAGTCACATGTACTTTAAGGACATTAAAGGAAAAAAATTCTCTTATATTTACTCAAATATTTACCATTTCATCAGTTTTCATTTCTTCCTAAAGATGTTTCCCTCTGGTATCATTTTCCTTCAGCCTGAAGAACATTTCTTACAGTAGTGCAAACCTGCTGGTGAATTTTTTTCTCAGTTTTCTATTTTAGAATTCTGGATAGACAATTTTTTTTAAACACATTAAAGATATGATACTACTGTCTTGTGGCATACATTATTTCTGGTAAGAAACCCACAGTAGTTTCTATCACTGTTACTCCGTATATAAAATTGATCTCCTGCATGCACCCCTCCCTGAATATTTTTTATATTTTCTGTGGTTTTCCACAATTTGCCATGATATACTTAAGATTTTTGTTTGTTTTGTGTTAACTCTATTTGGAGTTTGCTAGTGTTTTTGTGCCTGTAATTTGTCTTTTATTCGATTTGAGACATTTTCAGCCATTATTCCTACAAAAATTTATTCTGCCCCATTCTCTGTTTCTTCTCCCCATGGGAATTCAATTCCATATATGGAAAAAAGTCTGACATTGTTCGACAGGATCCTAAGCTTCTGTTCATGTTTTTTTTTTCAATATTTTCCTCTCTCTCTTCTCCAGATGGGAATAGTTCTATTGATCTATCTTCAATGTTTATTTTTTTTATCATTTTCATTCTATTAGGTATATCTATGAAGTGATTTTTAAAGGTCAGATATTACATTTGGGGGTTCTAAAATTTAATTTTCTTTTTAAATATTTTCTATTTTTCTGCTGACAATTCCTATCTTTTCAAATGTTATAATCATGTTTTCCTTTACTTCTTTTCTTGAGCTATGATAGCTGCCTTGAATTCTTTATCTGATTATTCCATTTCAATCATCTTTTTTTAAATTATTACTTTTAAATTTATTTTTATTGTTAGACTTTTTGGAGGGGCATGTGTTAGCAAGAATTACATAGGTGCCAGGCATACAATTTTACAGTGCAGTCAACTTGTTATATAATAATTTCATCACTTAGTATGACTTCTCTTACCATCACCATATATTTAGCTTCCCCTCCCTCCTCTCCCAGCCCCTCCCCCTTCTGCCATCTCATCCCCACTTGTCCCCAAATAAACATTAAACTATTGATTGTGTCAAAGAGTTATTTGTTTGTTTATTCATTTTTTTTCTTTGTTGATTTCAGTTTTATATTCCACATACGAGTGAAATCCTAGTTTTTTGTTTATTCTGTCTGGCTTATTTCCCTTAGCATGATGATGTCCAGCACCATCAATTTTGTTGTAAATGACAGTATTTCATATTTTCTTATAGCTGAGTAATATTCCATTGTGTATATGTACCACAGCCTCTTTATCCAGTCATCTGTCGCTGGGTACTTTGGCTGTTTTCATGTTTTGGCCACTGTGAACAGCGCTGCAATGAACATTGGAGTATATAAGTCTTTGTAAACTAAGGTTTTTAAGTTCTTTAGGTATATTCCCAGAAGGGGGATTGCTGAGTCATATGGTAACTCCATTCCCAATTTTCTGAGAAACCTCCACACTGTACCAATTTGCATTCCCGCCAGCAGTGTACCAGAGTTCCTTTTTCTCCACATCCTCTCCAGCACTTGTTATTCCTTGTCTTGTTGATAATAGCCATTCTAACAGGTGTGAGGTGGTATCTCATTGTGGTTTTGATTTGCATTTCCCTAATAGCTAATGAGGATGAGCATTTTTTCATATGTCTGCTGGCCATTTGTATTTCTTCGTGCAAAAAGTGTCTGTTTAGTTCTGCCCACTTTTTAATTGGGTTGTTTTCTTGTTAAGTCTTATTAGTTCTTTATATACTTTAAATATTAGACCCTTATCTGATGCGTTATTTGCAAATATTTTCTCCCATTCAGTTGGCTGTTTCTTTACTTTGTTGATGGTTTCTTTTGCTGTGCAGAAGCTTTTTAGTTTGAAATAGTCCCATTCATTTATTAGTCAGGGAGTGTAATACCACTAGTCTTATTCTTTTTATGTAGTATTGCTTTGGCAATTCAAGGTCTTTTATGGTTCCAAATAAATCTGATAATTCTTTTATCTATTTCATGAAAGTATGATTATGGGATTTTAATAGGTATTGCATTAAATCTGCAGATTGCTTTGGGCAAAATGCCCATTTTAACAATATTAAGTCTTCCTATCCAAGAACAGGGAATGATTTTCCATTTCTTAGTGTCTGCTTCAATTTCTTTCAAAAGTGTCTTATAGTTTTCAGTGTATGAGTCTGTCACATTCTTTGTTAATTCCAAGGTATTACATTCTTTTTGTTGTGATAGCAAAAGGAATTGACTCTTTCATTTCTTTTTCTGAGGATTTGCTGTTTGTATATAGGAATGCTATTGATTTTTGTACATTGACTTTGTATCCTGTGACTTCACTGTATTCATGTATTGTTTCTAATAGTTTCCTGGTGGAATCTTTGGAATTTTCTATATAAAGGATCATCTCATCTGCGAATAGTGACAATTTTACCTCCTTTTTCCCAATTTGGATACCGTTTGTTCCTTTCTCTTGCCTGATTGCTCTGGCTAGAACTTCCAGTACTATAGTAAATAGCAGTGGTGACAGGGTCATCCCTGTTTTGTTCCTGATTTTAGGGGAATAGGCTTCAGCTTTTCCCAATTCAGTATGATGTTAGCTGAGGGTTTGTCATATATGGCCTTTATTATGTTGAGATACTTTCCTTCTATACCTATTTTATCTAGTGTTTCAATCACAAGTGGATGTTGTATCTTGTCAAAAGCCTTTTCTGCATCAATTGAAATGACCATATGGTCTTTATCTTTTATTTTGTTTATGTGGTGTATCACATTGATTGATTTTAGTATGTTGAACTATCCTTGTGCTCCTGGGATGAATCCCACTTGACCATGAGGTATAATCTTTCTGATGCATTGCTGTATTACATGAGCTAATGTTTTGTTTAGGATTTTTGCATCTGTGTTCATCAGAGATATTGGTCTATAGTTTTCTTTTTTTGTGTTGTCTTTACCAGGCTTTGGTAGTAGGGTAATGTTGGCCTCATAGAGTGAGTTAGAAAGTATTGCTTCCTCTTCAATAGTTTGGAAGAGTCTGCAGAGGATAGGCATTAATTCTTCTTTAAACACATGGTAGAACTCGGTGGTGAGACCATCTGTCCAGGGCTTTTGCCTTTAGGGAGATTATGGATAGTCATTTCAATCTCTTTGCTATTGATTGGTCTATTTAGATTATCCAGTTCTTCCTGGTTGAGTCTAGTTAGGCTAAGTTTCTAGAAACTTGTCCATTTCTTCTAGGTTGTTAAATTTAATGGCAAAAAGCCCTTCATAATATTTTCTTATAATCTTTTGTATTTCTGTGGTATCAGTGGTAATTTCTCCCCTTCATTTCTAAATTTAGATACTTGTGTCCTTTTCTTTCATCTTTTGATTAGTCTAGCCAGGGGTTTGTCAATTTTGTTGAGTCTCTCAAAGAACCAGCTCTTTGTAATATTAATTTTTTCTGTGTCCTTTTATTCTCTAATTGGTTTAACTCTGCTTTAATTTTTATTGTTTCTTTCCTTCTGCTGACTTTGGGTTTTGTCTGCTCTTCTTTTTCTAGTTCTTTAACATGGGATGCTAAGGTTTTTACTTGTGATTTTTCTTGTTTCTTGAGATAGGCCTGTAATGATATAAATTTCCCTCTTATTACCACTTTTGCTGTGTCCCAGTAATTATGATGTGTTGCATTTTCATTGTTATTAGTTTCTATATATTTTAATCTCTTCTTTTATTTGTTCTTTTATTCTGTCATTTTTTAAATAAGATGTTGTTTAATCTCCACGTGTATGTGGTTTTTTTCTGCTTTCCTTTTACAGTTGTTCTTCAATTTCAAAGCTTTGTGGTCTGAGAATACACTTGGTATGATTTCAATCTTCCTGAATTTGCTGAGACTACTTTTATGTCCCACCATATGGTCTATCCTTGAGAATGTTCCATGTGCACTAGAAAAGAAGGTATAGTCTCTTTTTGCTGGATGAAGCGTCCTGTAAAGGTAATATTTCCTTATTTATTTTCTGTTTGGATGTTCTGTCTATGGGTGTTAGAGGGGTGTTTCAGTCTCCCACAATGATTGTGCTTTTGTCAGTTTCTCCTTTCAGATCTGTTAGTAGTTGCTTTGTATATTTTGGTACATCCTGGTTGGGACCATATATATTAATTAGTGTCATATCTTGTTGTTGTAGTGTGCCTTTTATCATTATGTAATGTCCATCTTTTTCTCTTGCTATCTTTTTTAACCTGAAATTTATTTAATCAGATATCAGTATGGCAACTTTTGCTTTTCTCTGGTTTCCATTTGCTTGGAGTATTGTTTCCCATTCTTTCACTCTGAGTCTGTGTTTGTCCTTAAGGCTGAGATGTGTCTCTTGGAGACAGCATGTGGATGCATTTTGTTTTTTAATCCAGTCTGCTACTCTGTCTTTTTATTGGTGAATTCAGACCATTAACATTTAGAGTGATGTTCGATATGTGAGAATTTCCTGGGGCCATTACTTATTTCTTTCTTTGTTTTTGTTTTATTTTTGTTTCTTTCTTATTGCCCCAACTTTTTTCCATTTTTCCTGATGTTTTGTTTCAGGTCCAAGACTCTCCTTTGGTATTTCTTAAAGTGCTGGCCTTGTGCTGGCAAATTCCCTCAGCTTCTGTGTGTCTGAGAAGGTCTTTATTCCACCTTCATATTTGAAAGATAATTTTGCTGGATAATTTATTCTTGGCTGGAAGTTTCTGTCTTTTAAAGTTTTGAATATTTGATTCCACTTCCTCCTGGCTTGTAAAGTTTCTGCTGAGAAATCTGATGCCAGTCTGATGGGTTTTCTTCTAAAGGTTATAATTCTTTTTTTCCTGGCTGCCTTGAGAATTGTCTCTTTGTCTTTAGTTTTGGACATCTTTAGTACCATGTGTCTTGAAGAAGATCGGCTAGGGTCCAGATATCTAGGGGACCTGTTTTCTTCTTGAATTTGGGGTTTCAGATCTTTCCATAGGTTTAGAAAGTTCTCATCTACTAGTTGTTTGAGTATATTTTCTGTAGAGTGCTGTACTCCTTCTTCCAATACTATTATCCTAATGTTGTTTTGTCTCATGGAGTAAGATAGTTCTTGCAGAGTTCTTTCAATCCTTTCAGTTCTATATTCCCTCTTCCTCTTTTTGAGATGTTTCCATGTTCTGATCTTCGATTTCGCTAATTCTTTCCTCCATCTGGTTGGCCCTGTTTTCTATGGCAGTTATTTAGTTTCTCACTTCTTTTATTGTTTTATTTATCTCTTGAATTTCCATCTTGATCTTCCTTACGTTTTGAATTTCTTTTTTAAATTGTTCCTTTTGTTCATGGATTTCCTTTCTTAGGTCATTCACCTCAGCTATGGTGTTCTGCCAGTATATTTTCATTTCTCTCAGAGCCTTTAGAAAGACTACTTTAAATTCTGTCAATTAATTCAGAAAATTCTAGGTCTATGAAACTGTATTCTGGATATATTTCATGTCCTTTCTGAGCAGCTTTAATTTATAAGGAATTCATAATGTCTGTTGGGTTCTTCCTCTTTGGCGTGAGGACATTATGTTCAGCAAAGCCCTGGAGCCCTAATTAGTATTTTTATGGTGACTTGCTGTAAGGCAGAGACTAGGTGGCACTGTTGGCCAAGTTTTGGGAGAGAGGGGGTTGTTTAGGTCTTATCTCTGGTCTCCAGCTGTGTTTGGAGGTGGTGCGTGTCTATCTGGTTTCCCTCTGCTTCCTGCTCTTCACTGGGGAGGCTGTAGGAGAGAGGAGAGGCCAACAAAAAGCACTCTGGGGCAGCTCCACCTCCTCCCTATGCTGGGGAAGCTGGGGGATGCAGGCTGAGGCTGATCTTGCTGGCTGGGACAAATGCTATCAAATCCGCCTTTCTTCCTGGGCCTGCTCCAGTGACCAGCCATTGGAGGTGGAATCTGCAGGCTTACCCCATGTGTAGACACCAGGCTCTCATGCACTGCAAGTCTAATGCTGTGGGCCTGATGTCATGGGTTGAGTGAAGGGACCCGGCTTGCCTCCACCATGGGCCAGGAACAGGAACCATGGCCCTGTATAGGAGCTGTGCACACATGTGCTGTGGGTCGTGAAGGCGCTGGGAACTGAGGTACTGTCTCTGGGGCCCCACCTCAGTCTGTAGCTGTTCAGAATCCTCACTCAGTCCTCTTGCTACTCCAAAGTTTCAGAGGCTGGCCTCCAAGTTCTGACCCTAACATGCTGCTCTAAGGTTCAGCTTCTCCACTGTCTCCCACCATCTTGCCTCTTTGACTGGCTCTCACTCTTGTCACCTCTTGGCTTCCCCACTGCCATGCACTGTGATCCCAGATAGCAGCGATGGGGTCCTGTCATGATCTGTCTCTGTTCCTTCCCCTCTTGCCTACTCACCCCTTTCTGTCAAACTTTTAGGTATTTCCTTGTGATGCATGGATTTCGCAGCTGTCGTTGTGTCATTCAGAGTCCTCTTTCTTGGCTCCTGGATGGGCATTCAATTGTATTTTCTGGGAGAGGCTTTAGGGACCTTCTGCCTGATTGCCATTTTGCCCTCCTCCCAATTCAATCATCTTAATATTGGCTTCCATTATCTTTTCCCTTGAAAATGGGTGACAGTTTTTGGGTTCTTCATGTCAAGTACTTTTTTATTGTTACTTAGATATTTTGAATGCTATGGTGTGGAAACTGTAGATTCCATTATATAATTCCAAGGAATTTTGCCATTTTTGTTTTATAGGGACACGTAATTGGTTAAACTCCTACTGCAAACTTGGCCTTGCTTATTGCAGACATCAGATCAAATGCCAGTTAATTATTTTAGCCTTAGCTGAAAGCTGCTTTGAGTTGGCCCTGTTTGTGCATGGTTTGAGGCTTGGTGAGAGATGTGGGAAGGTTTATACTTAGAATTTTAGATTCCTATTCTCTGGATGTCTTCTTTACCAGATGTTCCTCCTTTCACTTTGCAGTGTCTTTGGTTGTACTATGCTCTGTCCTCTTTTCTTCAGCATCCTCCCCTACATGGTAGGTTTTCTGTCAGTTTTAAGCACCCTTTACTGTGTGTGACTGTGGCCTGTCCTTAGGCTAAAGCCTCAAACTGGGAAACTTACCTGATGTCAGCTTTCTTCTCCGTTCCAACTCCCCTGCTTTTGATCATTCTCAAGAACCTTCAGTTAGTTGGCAGTTTCTTGCTGTGCAGAGTTTATAGTTATCTGTAGGAGGGCTTGTGTATTAGAAACTTATTCTACCATATTACAAGCAGAATTCAGTTTAAGCTTATTTTTAAAACAATAAAAAAGATCACATAATAGTAGCCTAGTACTTCATGGTTAGAAGCTTAAAAATATCTTAAGGAATAGACATATAAAAATAGTTAATTGCTGAATAATTTAACATTTAGATGAACATAATCACATATGACTTCATTCCAATTTTATTTAATACACCCCCAAAGTCTGTGGATCAGGACAAAATTTACATATAATATTCCCTTACATATTCATTCACTCATCCAACAAATCTGGGCCTAATATGTACCATGAAGTCCTAGGCACTTCGAACACAATATGAGGATAAGTTCCCTACACTCATGGAGTTTATATTTTAATGCGAAAGATAAGCAATGAATACATAACTATATCAATTTGTGATAAAGTGCTGAAGGACAATATAGCACCAGAAGAGAATAAGTGGGGGAGGGTGAATTTGCTGGTTCGAATATGATAGTAAGAGATGACAAGTCGGAAAAAGTGACTTGAGGGAAATGAGCAAGTGAAACATGCAAAGATCCAGGGAAAGGCATTCCACATAGAGGAAAGAGCAAATAAAATGGTCTTGAGATGAGAAAGGGCTTAGCTCATTTGAGAAATAGTAAACTGGAGTGTAGCAAGTGATGGTAACAGTTATTGGGAAGGAGCCTAAGACGTAGCCAGAATTCGTGACGTAGGGACCCTTAGGCCCTGGTATTGTTTGCGATTTTATTCTTTGTGTGATGGGAACCTTTGGGAGATTAAGAATAAAAAAGTGATACGTTTTTATTTTTAAAAAAGAAAAATGACACTGGTTGATGTGTAGGGAGAACATCATTTTACTTTGCTGTCCATGAACCCATTTTAATCATTGGTATCTTATTTTGATTGACTAACTGAACTAATGCAAGTTAGTACATATAAAGATAACATCGTTTTACCATATTTATTTGTAAAGTGAATGACTTGAGGCTCAGTCAGAGACTCGGGAAAGTCTATATTCAGAATTTTAGATTCCCATTCTCTGATGTCTTCTTTACCAAATGCTCCTCCCTTTTTAAATAATTGGTATAATGAGTAAGTTTTCTTTTTTGTTTTATGGCATGCTCATATAACTGTGAATACTGTGGTTACTCAATTCCCGCCCCCCCCCCCGCCCTTTTTAACATAACTTACTCTAAATTTTAGGATGGGGTACAACATGCCATTTGGCCTTAACAGCAGATAAAGAAATGATCAGTACTGTAAAACTACAACCATCCCAGATTTCCAAAATGTGCACATATGAAACAAAAAACAAAAAGTTTAAAAATTTTTTGAGGTGGGCGTGGTGGCTCACTCCTGTATTCCCAGATACTCGGGAGGTTGGGGCGGGAGGATCGCTTGAGCCCAGGAGTTCTGGGCTGTAGTGCGCTATGTCAATCGGGTGTCCGCACTAAGTTTGGCATCAATAGGGTGACCTCCCGGGAGCAGGGAGCCACCAGGTTGCCCAAGGAGGGGTGAACCGGCCCAGGTCGGAAACGGAGCAGGTCGAAACTCCGGTGCTGATCAGTGGTGGGATTGCGCCTGTGAACAGCCACTGCACTCTAGCCTGGGCAACATAGCGAGACCCCACCTCTTAAAAAACATTTTTTTTTTGAGCCATTAACAGTTTAAAACTTATTATCTTGGTATTTTCAGAGAATGAATGTTCCATGAAACTTTAGAGTATCACTTTATTAATTTTTAATTTCTAAATAAAAACATCAACACTAGTATTCTTTTAAACTAATTTTGTAAAGGATACCTAATTTTGTCAGAGTCCTAAACTTGTCTTGATACAAACATACAATACCTATGTGTTTATATAGGAATGTATGAACACAAAATTGTCTAAAACAGTAGGATAAGAAATAATTCAATGCTGCTGCTTACTATCTACCTCCAGTTCTTAGGTCTAAGTTCTAAATAGTGCATTTCACCATGGCTGGTTAAGGCGCTAGAAAAATATCTCTCAATCTCCCAGATAATAATTGGTTGCCTCAAAAAACTGATTTACAATATAGAGTATCTTCTATTTCTTACAGTGAGAATTACCTAATAACTAAATCAGGATGAGAACACAAGAGAATATGTGAATCAAAGCAAGGTCCTAAAACCCTTTTCAAAGTTATGGTAGTTTTTTAGTTTACTATTTCTTTCTTTTTTCCAAAAGCTAGGTTTTGGTTTCATTGATTCCTCTATTGTGTTTTCAGTTTCACTTGTTTCTGCTCTAACATTTATAACTACTTTCTGCTTGCTTTAGGTTTAATTTGCTTCTCTTTTCCTATTTTAACATAGAAGCATGTGTTATTGAGTTGAAATAGGTTTCTTTATTAAACTTATTGGGTGACATTGATTAGTGAAATTATGTAGGTTTCAGGTGCACAATTCTATAATACATGGTCTATGTGTTGCATTGTGTGCTCACCACCCTGAGTCAGTTCTCCTTCCATCACTGTATATTTGATTCCTCCTTCCTCCTCCACCACCCCAAATCATTTTTTTCTAATTTAATTCTATATATTTCCCTTGAATGTTTTTAGTTGTATCTCACACATTTTGATATGATGCATTTTCATTTAATTACTAATATTTTCTAATTTTCCTTGAATTATCCTCATTGACCTACGGGTTATTTAGAAGTATGCTATTTCATTCTAAGTGTTTGGAGAGTTTTAAATGTTATTGATTTCTAGTCTAATTCCTTCATGGTCTTAGAACATACTTTGTATGATTTCAACTCTTAAATTTATTAAAGTTTATTTTATGATCTACAATATCTTCTCTCTTGGAGAATATTCCATATACACTTAAAAAAAAGTACTCTTCCGGTGCTGTTGGATTGAGTGTTCTATAAATGTCATTTAAATCTAGCAACTTGATATTTTCAGTTCTTTCATATCCTTGCTAATCATCTGTCTATTGGTTTATCAATTATTGAGAGAGTAGTATTGAAGTACCCAATTATAATCATAGATATATTTCAGTTCTGTCAAATTTTCATGTTTTTAGAAGATGTTTTTAGGTAAATGCACATTTAAAATTATTGTTTTCTTGGTGACTTGACCCTTTTATCATTATGTAATGCCTATCTTTATTCCTGGTAAATTGTTTTGCTTTACTTGGTCTGATATTATTATTGGCACTCCAGCTTTCTTGATTAGTGTTTGCACAATAAATCTTTTCCCACCTTTTTACTTACCCATATGATTATACTTGAAGTAAATTATTTCTAGAGAGCATACATAGTTTGGTAATGCTTTTATCCATTCAATTTATTTATTTTAATTGATAGGTTTAGACTAGTTACATTTAATAAATTATTGATATTTAAATTTAGTTCTAACATTTTGTTATGTTTTCTGTTTGTTTCCTTCATTTTTGTTTCACTCTGCTTTCTCTTTCATGCTTTGTTTTGGTCATTTGAACATATTTCAGTATTCCATTTTAATTTACTGTGTTACTGACTATATTCCTTTGTATAGGTTTCTTTGTGTGTGGCTTCTTTAGATATTACAATAAACATCTTTCACAGTCTACTTAGAAAAAATATTTTCCATTTCAAGAGTTAGGTCAGAAAGCACCATATTTGACACTTTATTCTCCCTCTTTATTTTGTATTTGTCTTATACCTAAATACACTGAAAACCCCCATAATGCAATGTTTTTAAATACCAAGCACATTTTAAAAAATACAAGATGTTCTTTAAGTTGCCTTCTGGTATCATTTCCCTTCTGTTTGGAGAACTTCCTGTAGCATTTCTTTGAGAGCAGTTTTGGTGCAATAAATGCTCTTGCTTTTATTATGCTCACAGTGTCTTTATTTCACCTTCATTCTTGAAGAATATCTTTGCTAGATATATTATTCTGGGTTGACAGTTCTTTTTTTAAAAAGCATTTTAAAATTGTGTGCCACTTTCTTCTAACCTTAATGATGTCTAATGAGAAATCAGCAGTCATTAGAATCATTGTTTCTCTATAAGTAATACGTCATTTTCTCTGGCTGCTTTCAAGTTGAGCTTCTGACATTTGTAGGCTGTGCCTTTCACTAAACTTGGGAAGTTTTTAGCTATTATTACTTCAAATGCCTTTCATATTTTATACTCTCCTCTCCTTCTGAGACACTAATTATATGAACATATACTTTTTGATAGTGTTCCACTAGCTTATGATGCTCTGTTCATTTTTTTATTCAATTTTTTTATTATTCAGATTGTGTAATTTCTGTTAATCTACCTTTAAGTTCAGAGTTTTTCCTCTGTAATTTTCATTCAGTAATTGAACCTATCCAGTGAGTTTTTGTTATTGTATTTTTCAGTTTAAAATTTTCACTTATTTCTTTGTTGTATCTTCTAGTTGTATGCTGCAACTTTCTATCTCTCAATTTATTTCAAGAGTGTTCACCCTTACTTTGAACATTTTTATAATAGCTAATCTAAAGTCTTTGTTAGCTAACTCCAGCATCTGTATTATGTTGGCTTTGGAATCAGCTATTTTTTCTTTACTCATGTGAGTTTTTCCTGGCTTTGTTTTGTTTTGTTTGTTTGTTTGTCTGTATATTTAGTAATTTAGAGTCTATCTTGGAAATTTCAGTACTATGTTATGAGAGTCTGAATCTTACTTAAATTCTATAGAGAGTGTTGATAATTTTGTTTTAGCAAGCACTCAATGTGGTTGGATTCAGGCCAAACATTCCAACCAGCCTTGTTGTAGTTTCAATGTTACTTTTGTTTTCAAAAAACTTTTTTGTTTTATTTAGATCCAGGTCATGTGTGTGTGCCACCTAGTGGCTGGTCCATGCATTCAAATAGCTGGTCTGTGTAGGTTTTATAGTTGCATTCAGTGGAGAAAATAAGGGTGAAGTGTGCCTATTCCAAGTTATCCAGAACCAGAACTTCTAAGGTAGCTTTTGATAACTGATTATTATTACATTTACCTGAGGTTAATGTTTAAGTACTTCAAAATCCTAGGGCATCAGGATATGGATAGTGGGGAAAGTTGTGCATATGTGGGGGTAGGAGTATGTGGGAAATTTCTGTATCTTCTGTTCAGTTTTGCTGTGCATTTATAATTGTTCTAAATATAAAGTCTATTTTAAAAGTGAGAAAGAAAATGTCCTAGGGGAATGCCTCTCAAACTTCTGCACATATATTTACCACAAGTGACTCTGATCAAATTCCTCAGAAAGCATAGATGAAGCAGAAGAATTTTGTGCTATTACTTAATAAGGAAAAATGCTATGGAAAAGGGAAATGAAGCAAGTTAGGAGACCGGTAATAGGAGTATGTGTTATTGAGCTGGTTGCTGCTAAGCACCACAGAAGCTATATATATATATAGTGAGTCTTAGGACTGTCCATGATTGATAGGAAGCATAGACAAAGGGAAGAATTTATTCAGTTGCCTTGTCTCCCACAGGTCAACGGTTCCCCTACTGGGTCATGTATGGATGGTATCGGTGGGGGCAAGTGAGCAGAAGTAGGGAGGTTCTAAAACAGAAAATAGGATATGTGTGTTACAATCAAGTTGTACCTATGCGTAGCTGGCTAGAGCCCACAAGGAGTGGCAGGTGAAACAAGAGATGGTGAGCCTGAGAGAATCTGAAATGGCTCATAAAATGTGTCTAAAACAACAATTTAAAAAGTTATGAAATTTCTCAGATTACTGGCTAAGTTTGAGGCATGGAACTACAAAGTATTATGGCTATGTATTTATTTTACCATAGGATTTGTTGGGATCCAGGCTAGGTTCTGGCTGTTTAGGTATTCTCAATGAATTTCTTTGGCCCTTATGGGAGAATTGAGCCATTCAGTAGCATTCAGGTGAACCATATAAAAGTGCTTTCATTCAGATGCTTTGGGCTTACAAAAGGGCAATAACATATGGTTCAATTTAATAGAATATGTTAAGACATAAGGAACCATAGGATCTAACATAGCTGTTTAGAAAACGCTTAAGAAGGAAATCAGCAGAAAATATGATCTTAGATGGTGAGTGGATATTCAAGATAAGAGTGACTAGGATTACTAGTCAAAAAAAAAAAAAAAGAAAGAAAGAAACAGAAGAAAAGAAAAAAAAGAAAGAAAGAAAGAAAGAAAGATGAAATGAGTTGGCTTCCTCAATAAAGGATTATAGTAAAGACTCAACCATCCAAAACACAATTGTTGTCCTTGCAAACCAAATTCATGGAGACCTCTCTAAAATATATATAGAGTCAAAGTCTAGAATAATTTTGAGGAAAACAAAATCTCTGTTCTAAATATAATATAATCTGAGAAGAGCTTTACATTATTATTGCCAGGCCATGTCAATCCCTATTGTGTTCATTATCTGGCTTCCAGGCTGGTCCCTGGGCTTACTGAAATAAGCAAATGTACTATTAGAGAGGCATCTGCTCACTGATGGCTATGCAGATGTGGAAGCAATCTGATTTTTCTAGAAGTTAGACTAGATCAGTTTTATGCAGGGCACCACTGCCCTGCCCACTCCCACTCCACACTATTCTCTATAAGAAGGAAGAGAAGATAAGGATTTAGGATTTCTTTATAATTAGAGAGTTTACACTTGTAGTTACACTATTATATTATCTTTTTCTGATTGCAGTTCATTAGTGGGCTACCTTAATAGATACATATATATTTATATTAATTTAGGCCTTTTGAAGAACAATTTGAAATGGGGCTAAGGAGAAAAGATGAAAAAATTTTTTAAATGAGTTAACTAAATAATTTCAAACTGTTCTTAGAATAAGACACTCTTAGCATTATGGTTTTTCATTTTGTTATGAAGTGACTTAGGATATAGATATTTTTTCTCAGTTTGCTTCTGGGAGGTGGAATGCATTAATACTTTAATAAAAATAAGATGTAATTAAGTTAAATACAAAGTACCGTATAACTTTTAAAGCTAAATAAGGTCTTCTTCGAGGTGCTAGTAATTCTGATGTTACACTAAAAGAAAATATAATTGTAGGCTTCCTAATTATAGTTGCTGCCTGAATGCTGTTCTACTGTAGGGCAAGTCCTATTCATACAAAGACTAAGACACTAACTATTTAGTGTGGTATTTCATGAAATATTTAGACTTATAAACTTTTCTGAGAATAAAAGAAACAGATTTTCTGATCCTAGTCCTTTATGAATATATACTATTCCTCCAGTCAAATGGCAAAAATTTAGAACACTAAGGTATAACCAAGAAATGTTTGTAATTAAGAAAATGTTTTTAGCTACAGTTGTTACTTGTGATCGTTTAACTTAAAACGCATATGCACAAATTGAATGATAAATGTTTCCAAATTTTACCATATCCATTTCAAGACTGTGAACACTAGTTATCATTTACCTCTAAATATTGGTTAATATCATGAAATTTGAAGTTCAAGCCAAATGCTTGAGGATAATCAGTGTGAGATTTATTTTAAAATATTAACATGTCATATGTTTCAGAATCTGCCCCATCAGTTGCCACCCATTTAAATAAAAGGAAAAAGACTTCAGAAGGCCAAGACATCACTTGTACTGGGGGGGAAAAGGATTCCAAAAAGCATGACTTTACAGCTATTTGCATCTGTTTTTTCATCTTTCCAATAATTGTTTAAGAAAGAAGTTATTTTAGCTTGTTCTATTCCATTTTAGAGTAGTATTAAGTTATTGAGAAGCTTTTAGAGGTTATGAACACAGATTCTGGAGCCAGATTATCTAGACTCAAAATCTGGGTTCCTCTGCTGACTTGCAGTATGATTGTAGGGAAGTTGTTTAAGCTCTCTTACCTCACTTTGATCATCTGCAAAAGGGGTGGGCAAAGTTTTTATGTAAAGCACCAGACAGTAAATAACTTTAGGTTTTGTGGGTTGCATACAGTAGCTATTGCTTTTTAAAAATAAACCTTTAAAAGTGTAAAAATCATTATTAGCTCAAGGGTCATATAAAAACAGATTGGCGGTTTGCTGACCCCAGATCTGTATAAATAGAGATAATGACAGCATCTACCTAGTAAGGTTGTTATGAGGGTTAAATAAATTAGCCATAATCCTTTTGCTGGTGGAGGATCTTGCCTTCACTTTGTAAAACATACATCTGTGAAGGGAATAAAGTGAAGCACGATAAAAGGAGGTATGCATGTATATGTAGAGTGCTTAAAAAGTGCATGACAGTAAAAGCTAGAAAAATGTGTATTATTATTACTACATTTCTAACCAAATTTTATTTTTAAAATACTTTCTATTCCTGTATGACTTCTAGCATTATTTGGTAACTTGAAATATGAAGGATTTAATTTGTCCTTCTTGGTTTATTCTAAATCGCCAGAAAAAAGTTGAACACTGTATGCTGATGAAGCTTCCAAGTGTGGCACTAAAATCAAGTGATCAGAAGAGACAGTAATGGTCCTGAGACAGTCCATTGCAACCCCTAGCAGGTTCGTCCTGAATAAGATGAACTATTTACTATGAAAATGGAATAAGCTACCTGAAACAATCTACTAAATACAATAACCATTTCTCAATCCTTAAAGTATTTCTTTCCAGCCACAGAAATAAACAAACCTATTTTTAACATCCACTTAAGTGAACTTTTAACATGAGTCTAATTTATTTTTTAAATTAAGAAGAAGGAATAACCAGAAAGCAAAAAATATGCACAAAGTCAGTTAAAATGCTACAGAATTTTAAATGTATCAGAGTTATATGCAGGATTTATCTGCCTTTTTGCAAGAGTAACCGTGTATTTATGGAAATTACACTGTGGTGTGCCAACAATTCCAAAGGAAAAAAATAACTTATAGCTATCAGGAGACAATTCATAACTTTTAGCAGACAACCTATAAATGAAAAACAAATATATAAAATTCAGCCCTTTTGTGACTTACGAATAGAATGACCAAGAGCAGAGAAAAAAATGGTGGCTTGAGAGGCGATCCTTTAAAACTCTCTTGGAAGTTACAACAATTGGAACAACTATAATTCAACGAAGGATCCCCTATACCACGCACAAACACAGCTAAGAGACCATGCATCACATTCAAATAACTACAGGTGGGAAAAGAGGGGCTAACTGAGGAGGAAGGGAGGGAGGAGTGAAGACTCAGTTGTCAGGGTCCCAATGCTGTGGCTGGGGGAGGGAGGAGGAAGTAAGTGGTGGGTGAACACTGGGGACCTCACTGGGTCTACAGACAAAGAAGCCCAGAGGCTTGGATGTGAGACACCAAAGTGGACCTCATTCTGACCCCAGGGGTGCAGGCATTGGTGCCAGTAACTTGAGACGCAGCAGCCTGACCTCACTCAGGTTTGGAGGGAAGGGGCAGCAATGGGAGTGCAGTAAAGAACCGCAGCCTGACCTCTCTCAGGCCTGGGAAGGAGAAGGAGAAGGAAAGATTCAGGTGCACTTCTCTGCTCACAACCAGTGTGATCTGAGCTCCTTAACCTGACACTTGCTTCTGCAGCCCTCCAGAGCTCATTGCTAATTCCTGAAGGAGGGGATGGGGGTGAACAGGGGTGATGCTTTTGTTTCCTGTCAGGAGCTGCCTGTGCTGGGGCAGTGCTGGCTTACTCCTTTCCACTCTTGGTTTGCCCTGAGGTTTCTATCCTAGACCTTGGAATCAGCTGTGCTGTATGCTGATCCCTCAGACCACATACAAGCCTAGGATTCACAGAGAGTTCCAAACAAGATGAACCCAAACAGGAACACACAGAGACACATAAAAATTAAAGTGGCAAAAGTTAAAGAAAAAGAAAAAGTATAAAAACAACAAGAGAAATGTAAATAGTAACTTATAAGGGGAAATGCATTCAACTCTCAGCTTATTTCTCATCAGAGACTTTGCAGGCCAGAAGCGACTGGCAGAAAATATTCAATGTGATGAAAATCAATGATCTATAACCAAGATTAATGTATCCAGCAAGGCTAGCATTCAAAATTGAAAGACAGATAAAGAACTTCTCAGACATGAAAAAGCTATAGGAGTTCATCACCACCAAACCAATACTATGAAGAATGTTAGAGGGACTTCTTTAAGATGGGAGGAGGGATGGGATAGTGGGGAAAATAAGGGGAAGGGATTGAGAAATTTAGTTTGGTTGTTACAATACAAGGCAATAATCATGGGGACGTAGAGTATAACATGGGAATATACTCAGTAAGGTTGCAGTAACTGTGTGGTGTCAAATGGGTACTAGATTTGTTGGGGTGATGGGAGGAGAGCTGGAGGGGTGGGTAAAAAAGGGAAAGAAATCAAGAAGTACAAATTTATAGCCACTTAATAGTCACAGAGATGTAAACTGCAGCATGGGGCATACAGTCACCAACACGGAAATAACTATGTATGGTGTCAGAGGGGAACCAGATGTGACAACATGCCCACACACAAGAGCAATGTTGTGTTGGCTGGTTACACTTCATGACTATGGCTTCCAAACATTAAATCACTAGAAATTCCCTACAGTCCAGGCCTGGCTCCATCTGATTATTATATGTTACCAAATATGAAAAAAAAAAAGCTGTGAGGAAAGAAATTAACAGATGTAATATGCAATTTCAGCATATTTTGAGGGCAAAAACAAAACTTTTTTATTGTTAAATTTATTGGGGTGATACTGGTTAGCAAAAATTACAAAGGTTCCAGGTGTACAATTCTACAGTGCATTGTCTATGTGCTGCATTATGTGTTTACCACCCAGTCAGCTCTCTGTCCATCATGATATATTTGAACCCCCTCTCTCCTCTCCCACCCACTTCCCCCTTGCCATCAGGTAACCAATAAACTATTGACTGTGTCCATGAGTTTTTTTTTCTTTGTTGCTTTCAGTTTTATATTCCACATATGAGTTCTTGTTTTTTTCTGTCTGGCTTATTTCGCTTAGCATGATGATCTTAAGGTCCATCCATTTTGTCACAAATGACAGTATTTCATCTTTTCTTATAGCTGAGTAATATTCCATTGTGTATATGTACCACAGCTTCTTTAGCCAGTCATCTATTAGAAAGCACTTCAGTTGTTTCCATGACTTGGCCACTGTGAACAATACTGCAAAGAACATTGGGGTACATAAGCCTTTGTGGACGAAGGTTTTCAAATATTTTAGGTAGATATGCAGAAGGGGGATTGCTGAGTCATATGGTAACAAGCATTCCCAGTTTTCTGAGGAACCTCCATACTGTCCCCACACTGGTTGTAACAATTTGCTTTCCCACCAACAGTGTATGATGGTTCATTTTTCTCCACAGCCTCTCCAGCACTTGTTACTCCTGTTTTGTTGGTAATAGCCATTCTAACAGGTGAGAGGTGGCATCTCATTGTGGTTTTGATTTGCATTTTGCTAATAGCTAATGAAGGTGAGCATTTTTTCATGTATGCTGGCCATTTATATGTCTTCATGGGAGAAGTGTTTGTTCAGCTCTTCTGCCCACTTTTTAATTGGGTTGGTTTTGTTTGTTTTTTTGGTGTTGAGTTGTATGAGTTCTTTATATGTTTTAGATATTAGTCCCTTATCAGATACATTGTGAATATTTTCTCCCATTCAGTTGGCTGTCTCTTTGCTTTGTTGATGGTTCCTTTTGCTGTGCAGAAGCTTTTTAGTCTGATAAAGTCCCATTCATTTATTTTTGCTTTTACTTCCCTTGCCCTTGAGGTCAGGTTCATGAAGTCCTCCTTGAGCTCCCCTGGTCTATTAAGTTTGGTACCAGTGTTTTCTTCTGTACAGTTTATTTCTGGTCTTACATGGAGGCCTTTAATCCATTTTGAATTAATTTTAGTATATGGTGACAATTCACAGCTCAAATTCATTCTTTTGCATATGGTTTTCCAATTTTGCCAGCACTATCTACTGAAGAGGTTTTCTTTTCATCATTGTACATTTTTTTGCTCCTTTATAAAAAATTTTTTGTCCATATATTTGCGGATTTATTTCTGGGTTTTCAATTCTGTTCCATTGGTCTATGTGTCTGTTATTCTGCCAATACAAAGCTGTTTTGATTATTGATGTTTTCTAGTATAAATTAAAATTGGGGAGCATGATACCTCCAGCCTTATTCTTTTTATGTAGTATTGCTTTGGTGATTTGGGGTCTTTTGTGGCTCCATACAAATCTGATAATTTTTAAATCTATTTCATGAAAAAATGTTTGTGGGATTTTGATGGGAATTACATTAAATCTATATATTGCTTGGGGTAATATGGCCATTTTAACAATATTAAGTCTTCCTATCCATGAACACAGAATCTTTCCATTTCTTTGTTTTCTTCAACTTCTTTCAAAAGTGTCTTATAGTTTTCCATGTATAATTCTGTCACATTCTTTGTCAATTCCCAGGTATTTCATCCTTTTTGTTGCCATCACAAAAGGTATTGATTCTTTCATTTCTTTTTCTACATTTTCATTGTTTGTATATAGAAATGCAATTAATTTTTGAACATTGATTTTCTATCCTGCAACTTTACTATGTTTGTTTATTGTTTCTAATAGTTTTCTGGTGGAGTCTTTGGAATTTTCTGTATAAAGGATCATGTCATTTACAATTAGTGACAGTTTGACTTTTTCTCTCCCAATTTGGATACCTTTTATTCTATTCTTTTTGCCTGATAGCTCAGGTTAGAACTTCCAGTACTATATTGAATGGCAGTGGTGGCAGGGGGCATCCCACTCTTGTTCCCTGATTTTAGGGGAATGGGCTTCAGTTTTTCCCCATTCTATATATTAGCTGAGGGTTTGTCATATATGGTCTTTGTGATGTCGAAGTACCTTCCTTTTATATCCATTTTATTCAGTGTTTTGATCATAAATGGATGTTGTATGTTGTCAAATGCTTTTCTTGCATCAATTGATATGATCATATTGTTTTTATCTTTTTTTTTTGTTTATGTGGTATATCACATTGATTGATTTGTGTATGTTGAACCATCCTTGTGCTCCTGGGATAAATCCCACTTGATCATGGTATATAATCTTTTGGATGCATTGCTGTATTCTACTTGCTAATATTTTGTTTAGAATTTTTGCACCTGTGTTCATTAGAGATATTGGTTTATAGTTTTCTTTTTTGTGTGTGTTATCTTTACCAGGCTTTGGTATTAGGGTAATGTTGGCCTCACAGAAAGAGTTGGGAAGTATTGCCTCATCTTCAGTTTTTTGAAAGAGTCTGAGGAGGAGAGGTGTTAATTATTTGAATGCTTGGTAAAACTCATTGGTGAGAACATCTGGTTTGGGACTTTTGCCTTTGGAGAGGATTTGGATGATTGTTTCCATTTCCTTACGATTGATTGGTCTATTTAGATTAGCCAGCTCCTCTTGGTTCAGTCTAGGTAAACTATATATTTCTTGAAACTTGTCCATTTCTTCTAGGATGTTAAATTAGGTGGCATAAAGCCCTTTATAATATTTTCTTATGATCCTTTGCATTTATGTGATGTCAGTCATAATTTCTCTCCTTTCATATCTTACTTTGGTTATCTGTGTACTTTCTTTCATCCTTTGGTTAGCCTAGCGAGGGGCTTTTCAATTTTCTTGACTTGTTCAAAGAACCAGCTTTTGTTGATTAATTTTTCCTATTGTCTTTGGTTCTCAATTTTATTTTGCTCTGCTCTAATTTTTATTATTTCCTTCCTTCTGCTGACTTTGGGATTTTTCTGTTCTTCTGTTTCTACTTCTTTAAGATCCAATGTTAGAATGTTTGTGATTTTGCTGTTTCTTAAGATAGGCCTGTAATGATATAAATTTCCCTTTTATTACTGCTTTTGCTGCATCCCAATAATTTTAATACATTGTATTTCATTGTCATTATGTTCTATGTATTTTATAATCTCTTATTTCTTCGATTCAGTAATTTTTAAATAAAATGTTGTTTTATCACCATGTAATGTGATATTTTTCTGCTTGCTTTTTGCAATTGATGTCCAATTTCAAAGTTTTGTGGTCTGAGAAGACACTTGGTATGATTTCAATCCTCTTGAATTCACTGAGTCTAGTTGTGTTCCAGAATATGGTCAATTCTTGAGAATGTTCCATGTGCACTAGAAAAGAATGTAGTCTTTTGTTGTCTAATGAAGTGTCCTGTAAATGTCAATTATGTCTAATGTATTATTCAAAGCTGGTATTTTCTTATATATTTTCTGTTTGGATGATCTGTCCATGGCTGTTAAGAGGGTATTTAGGTCCCCTACTAAAATTGTGTTTTTTTCAGTTCCTCCTTTTATATCTGTTAGTAACTGCTTTGTAAATTTTGGTGCTTCCTGATTGGGGGTATATTAATAAGTGTCATATATTCTTGTTGTTGTATTGTCCCTTTTTATTACTATAATATGTCCATTTTTGTCTCGTTACCTTCTTTATCCTGAAGTCTGTTTTGTTAGTTATCAGTATGGCAACTCCTGCCTTACTCCGGATGTCTTCTACTTGGAAGGGTGTTTTTCACCCTTTCACTCTGAGTCTGTGTTAATCCTTGTGGTTGTGGTGTGTCTCTTGGAGACGGCATATGATGGGTTTTGTTTTTTAATCAATTCTGCTACTCTGTGCCTATTTATTAGTGAATTCAGTCCATTTACATTTAGGGTGATGAATGATATATGAGGATTTCCTATGGCCGATACTTCCTTTTTTATTTTTGTTGTCCTGATCCTTCCCCATTTGTTTTGATTTTTTATTTAAGGTCAAATAGCCTCCTTCAGTATTTCATGAAATGCCGACCTTGTATTGGAGAATTTCCTCAGCTTCTGTGTGTCTGAAAAGGTCTTTATTTCTCCTTCATATCTAAAGGATAATTTTGCTGGATAAATTATTCTTGAAAGGTGCTCTGCACCTCCTGCTAATTATTCTAATGTTATTCTTTCCAATGGAGTCAGGTAGTTCTGGTAGAGTTCTTTCAGTTCTTTGACTCTGAAACCCCTATCTTCTTCTTTCTATGTTGTTTCCATGTTCCAATCTTGGGTATCACTAATTCTTTCCTCATCTGGTTGGCTCTGTTTCCTGCGGTAGTGAGTTCATTTCTCAGTCCCTTTATTGCATTGTTTATCTCTCAAATTTCTATTTAATTCTCTTATATATTTTCAATTTCTTTGTTTACATGTTCCTTTTGTTCACAGAGTTCCTTATGGAATTTATCTGGGTCTGGGTACTCTGCCAACATTCTTTCAGCTTTATGAGTGTCTTAAGAACTGCAGCCTTGTATTCTGTGTCACTTAGGTAATACATTTTCACATCTGTTAAGTTCCTTTCCTCGAGATTTTTCATTTTCTGTCAGAGTGGCTTTGAATCCTAATGTACTCAGTGCATTTGATGTCTTTCTTTTTCTGGGCATGAGGGCTTTTTTGGTAGATATAGAGAGGTCTTCTTTCCTTTTTCCTTCCTTCTCTCTTTCCTTCCTCCTTTCTTTCCTTCCCTCCACACTCCCCTTTCTCTTTTTCTCTTTCCCAGTGGTATCACTGCAGCAGCATCCAATATTTTTCTCTTGATTATTTAAACTCCGACCTCTGGTAGCTTTCCTGCAAGGTGGGCTTCCCTTTTTTTGATCCAGTTATCTTGGTCTCGATGTGCATTTTGTGAAAAATGCGTTTTTTTTTAATGTCCTTTTTATACATAAGTCGACTCTAGATTGAGTATCTCACCTTTTATCCTCATCAAAACAATATGAGACCATGGCAAGCTAGCTTAACATGCTGGACCACTGAAAAAGTCTGGATAACTTTGCATCTACCAAATTCCAAATCACTGGGATTTCTTGGCTATGAGAAACTGACTTACAGAATGTTTACTATAGTTTTTAAATTCTTTTGTCTAAATTTCTAAAACATGCTTCCACTGCAGTTATAATAACATATCTTTATTACCATTTACCTTTTGCCTTTTAAAATCATTTTCATAGCTAAGGGTGTTTATAATGTTACATATTGTATATTACAGTTTTTCTTTATATGTGATATTTTTTAGAAATGATACAATTGCTCTATATACTGTTTCCCAGTGATTGTTTTAAAATAAAAGTTTCTATTTAGGTCCACAACTGTAAGTGGTGTCTAATTAAGCTGTGAGGATAACAATTTGTGAGATATGTCTAAAATTCTAAAGAACATTTATATAGGAGTTTATGTTCAGAGAAAACATAGTTTGACAAGTCACAACCTATTTGAACAAATTTCTATAGTAAATTGAAAACATTTTAAAGAAAGAAGTCAGTGTAATCATTATTGAAGATTCACACATTAATTTATTTTTATACCTCTTCATCTTAAGAGGTAATATTTTCATTCAGCCAGCAAAATAAAATTAAATACAACATATGAAAAAGTTATCAAATTCTCCCTTATTACATTTTACGTTCTCTGAGGATAAGGACTAAGTCTTATTTACTTGTATCACTATTGTGCCAGATTAGTACAGGTATAGAGATGTTCAACACATATTTCACTGGATAAACAAATTCAGCATAACTTGGTCTCAGATAATTTACAAATGCTTGACCATAAAACACCAAATACCGTATTAACACAGCACTATTCTTTTCAGCATAAACAAAGCACACCAGTCAGTACATTCAATTTTATGTTTTATTGATGGTGACATATAGTACATATCTAATATAACCAATTACCCATGTTCCTTTATAAATAAAGTTGTTTTTCACAAGCACAACCATATTGTAAAGACATACCATAAACTAAACTTTTACAAGACAACTCAGAAAACAAAATACATTAAAGATATGTAATTCATGATGAGATATTGAGATGGATTTTAAATCTGACTTTAAACATTCTCATTACATAATCAAATGTAGTACTCTACTAAAAAGTTGATAATTCAGGGGAGCCCTTCTGAGGACTTAGATTTCATATAATTAATGGCCAGATCAGCATACTTGAAGTCCTATGTTCTTACAAAGCTCATTTAGAGTCCATAAATGCAAGCAGAATATTATAAAGTATTCTTAGATGCACAAAAAATTCTTTAACAATTTAAAGTATGCAGTTTGCCTTAAGATATATTCCATAAACTGACAATTGTTGAGGCTTCCAAATACCATCTTTTCACGTCTTCACAGCCTGGATTTGATCTGATAAAAAGGAAAAGAAATTGTTAGTCTCTAAGGGCAAAATCTATTGTCTAACCTAATCTGAGAGAAATCTGTAAGAACATGGTAGAAACACATGTACACATCTTTTTTTTTTTTAAACACAATCAATACTATAGGTCTTACTTTCGTCAAAGTTGTACACGCACAGTTACCTAGTTCTACAAGGCTTGTAAAACAGCAGTAGTCCCTTGCCTCATCTCCTTTTTCTCCTTTCATAGGCAACTACTTCCAACTCCTTTTAGGTGATTACCTCTGTATCTCCAAATAATATACTTTCATTACTTGTTAAATTATCAGTTCCTTCCATTTGAGGCTTCAGCTCTCATTCACTCCTACACTGCTCTCCGCAACCCTCATAATGTTTCCAATACTCCCGTTCTTCTAACATAGTAATATAGTCATCATCCATATGATTCTGTAAATGCTACTCACAGTTGAGACAGGTGGTATACCCCAGTTACTTTTCCTGCCATCAACTACATTTGTTTACACTGGAGTTAAAAATTTTCCCTCATCCCCAAACATGCCTCTCTGCTTAGTTTTTTTTAAAAAATGTATTTAATACTTCGATACCACTACTCTCACACTGCTTAAACTTTTATTTTTATGAAGCACATTACATACTCTACTAATTTCACTTTCTTACAGAACTCCATTAGTCTTCCAAAACTCTCTAATCTGGACCAGTTTTTAATCTATGCTTGCCCAGTTATTTTCATATGAGATCCTTCACTGTCATTCTAGGATCTCCATATCATCCTGGGGGTTCCTTCTCCCCAATCTCTATGCTGGCATTACTATTTCATGACTCCTTGTTTTTTTCTTCTTAGTTTATTCCCTTATTTATTTGTTTATTTATTTAATAGGTCCCACTCAGGAAAGTACCAAACATATTTGCATTTTTTTCTTTTCTTTAAGCAAATGACAAAGACCCAGTTTACCAGCTTTTCTTTTTACACTTAAGCTTAATAATACATATTCAAAGTTATCAAAACTTAGTAAGTTATCAGCATTCATGCATAAACTAGAGAATATCCTCAATTTATATTAAATCAGGAAAGTATTAATATCTTCCACTACTAAATACTGAAAATAATTGAAATTATTTTTGTGGAAGATTTGTCCTGGCAATGTTAACTTCGCAGCAGGAGTCTTGACACTATTTGGCTTAAGTTTCAATCACAAAGTAAAAGTAGGTCTGTGTTAGTGTTCATGTATGAGTCACTGTCATCTTATTATAATAAAAAAGCAAAGTGCATACAAAGAGTTACAGAAATTTCAAAGATAAAAAAAAAAGGTCCTATTCTGTGGTCCCAACAATAAATTCCAAAGTCTATGACAAATAGGGCTTGGATAAGCTATGTATAAATGCTTTAGGCAAGTTATACTGAAAGTCAAGTTCTTTTAAAATCTTCAAAAATGTTCCCATTAATCTTCAAATGGTACATGTTAACATGTTATATGCGTGCATTGAATTACTTGCTATTCAAGCATAATAGCTGCTCCTTACCATTTACCGTTAAGGACTTTACTGGCCATCTTCAGCTTCTACTGTTTCTTAACCATTCCCAATAACTTTGTAACAAAAATAAGAAAACCCTCCTCCCAAAGTTGCAAATCCACTGAAGGCAGAGAAGAATGACCCTGTGTGTTGGCTTCTGCTTCTAAGGGTGGGGTGGGGGGGCTTCAATTTTCAAATAAAGTTGTCAAATGGGTCTTTGTAGTAGTAGAATGAAAACAGGTCCCTGCCAACAAAAAATTCCCTTAAGACGTCATCTGGGTTTCAGAATGTGAAGGTGAATTCTAACGAATAGTCAAAATGACTTCCACCTTCATCATTTAATCCTTCTTTGTCGTATTTGTTACAGACGTCTTGTTTTTTAGCATCTAATAGTACCTCATAATGCCTCAATTACTTGAATTGTCTCTGTTTCTTCTTTAATCTCAGGATTTTTATCTGGATGCCACTTCACTGCGTTTCCAGTATGCCTTTTAAATATCCTTGGCTGAGGCATGCCTGCACACCTAGAACTCCACAGTAATCCACTACGATTTAGCAGGCTGTTGCATTGAGCCCAAGGATGCGGGACTGGCACTGGGAAGGTGGCCAGATCTCCTCCGCTCCCACACTGTGACTATGGCAGCAGCTTCTCACACTTTCTCCAACAACCTATTCCTTTGTTTTTGAGGAGTACACATTACCAAAGTGGATACGTTAGTATTATAAAAGGTATAGAAAGTAA
Organism: Lyroderma lyra; assembly: GCA_004026885.1. NCBI lineage: Eukaryota > Metazoa > Chordata > Mammalia > Chiroptera > Megadermatidae > Lyroderma > Lyroderma lyra. Next base: position 32,296 of record PVJL010001158.1, on the reverse strand, counting down.
ATTCTTGATACTTTACATGGCTGAAGATGTTTTAATTCTACAGTCAAAATACATTGACACAGCCTGAGAATATAATTCTGTTATTTTCACCTTGAATACTTCTAGGCATTGCCCAATTATCTTACAACTTCCAAGTGTTGCTGTTGAGAAGTCTGATGCTATTCTGTTTCCTAATTCTTTCCATGAAACCTCTTATTTTCTTCCCAGGAAGCCTGTAGAACCTTCCATTGTCTTCAGTGTTGAATTTTAATAATGATGCCCTTTGATGGGAATATTTTCATCCACTGCATTGGACTTTCAACTAAAAGTTCATCATTCAGTTCTAGAAAATACTGAATGATGACTTATTTGAGGTTCTCTCCTCTATTTCTCTGTTCGTTCTGAAATTCCTTTTATTTGCATATTGGGTCTCCTAAACATGACCACTTAAATTTTCTTTTCAATTTTCTATTGTCTCTTTGCACTATTTTCTGAGATTGTTTATATTTATCTTATTTTCATTGAATTTTTCATTTTTCCTATTCTATTATTATTTTTCAACAACTCATTTTGTTTTTCTTTGTTCCTTTTCAAGAAGTATCCCGGTCATATTCATGAAACTAATACTTTCTCTTATTTCTTTCAGTAATGTTCTACTACCTTTTTGAAATATTTTCTCTAAAAAAACTCTACTTCCTTTAATCTGCTTTTCTTTGTTTGCTTTGGTCCTCAAATGTCTGGTGACCTTTTGCCACCTTCTCATATGAATGAGTGAACACTAAAGCTGATTGAAATTTTGGTATGTAAGGCTTGGCAAATGTGGTCTTCATTACACTAGTGTATCTATTTTGTGGTGCAAAAGTAATTGCAGTTTTGGACCTTGCTTTTTAAATCATTATAACTAGGCTCAAACACATCTTTATTAAACACAATAGGAACCAACATAATTAACACATTTTTGTCAATGAGAAACAAGTTTTATTCCTATAGCATAAAAATCTATGCTTCAGGATTAGAAAAATTCCTGGAAAGCATTTTCTGTATCCTGCTGGATGTGGAAGCGTTTTCCCTGCAAAAAGTTGTTGAGATGCTGAAGAAGTAATGGTTGGCGAGAGGTCAGGTGAATATGGGCGATAAGGCAAAATTGGGTAGCCCAATTCGTTCAACTTCTGAAGCATCGGTTGTGCAACGTATGGTTGAGCGTTGTCATGGAGAAGAACTGGGCCCTGTCTGTTGACCCATGACAGCTGCAGGCATTGCAGTTTTCAGTGCATCTCATCAATTTGCTGAGCATACTTTTCAGATCATTGGGATTCAGAAAGCTACAGTGGATCAGACCAGCAGCAGACCACCAAACAGTGACCATGAGCTTTTTTGGGTGCAAGTTTGGTTTTGGGAAGTGCTTCAGAACTTCTTCTAGGTCCAGTGACTGAGCTGGTCATCACTGGTTATTGTATAAAACCCACTTTTTATGACATGTCACAATCTGATTAAGAAATGGTTTGTTGTTTAGTGGAATAAGAGAAAATGACACTTCAAATGATGTTTTTTGAATTGCTGTCAGCTCATGAGGCATCCATTTATGGAGCTTTTTCACCTTTCCAATTTGCTTCAAATGCTGAATGATCATAGAATGGCTGACGTTGAGTTCTTCAGCAACTTCTTGTGTAGTTGTAAGAGGATCAGCTTCAATGATTGCTCCCAATTGGTCACTGTCAACTTCCGATAGCCGGCCACTATGCTCCTCATCTTCAAGGCTCTCATCTCCTTCACAAAGCTTCTTGAACCACCACTGCACTGTATGTTCATTAGCAGTTCTTGGGTCAAATGTATTGTCTCTGTTGCAAGTTGTCTCTGTTGCTTTATCACCCACTTTGAACACAAATGAGAAAATTGCTCAAATTTCCTTTTTGTCTAACATGATTTCTATAGTCTAAACTAAATATAAAATTAAAGAAAAATAAGTCATTAGCAAAAAAAGCAAAATGAGAAATGTGCATTAAAATGATGTATAACATCACCACATTTATTTCAGAATGTATTCCAATATCAAATAGCAAATTTCAAAAAAAAAAAAAAACCAAAACAAAAACTGCAAAAACCGCAATTACTTTTGTACCAACCTAAGCCATTTCCTTGGAAATCTCTGATGTTAATACCTTGAGATCTTTTGTGTTAGGCAAGTCTGATTCTTCAAAAATGACTTTCCATCTCCTGCCTACTGTCAGTGTCTTCTAGGAGGAGTAGGAGAAGGTAGAAGGTTATAATATTTGGTATGAAAACTTTCAGTTACTCCTCATTTTCAGTCAAAGACACCACAAACACTTGTGCTTAACTCTGCAGAGAATGAACCTTCAATCTTCTTTTGGGGCAAGAATGTATAACTGTGTCTTCTCTTTTTAGCCCTACCTTATCCTTATTTCCAAATTCGATCAGTATCTGAGTATCTGAAGGAATCTGTAATGTAAATTAGAATGCTTTCCATCTTTCCGTAGTGCTAGTGTAGAATTCAACTTTCTCTGTTAAATCCATGTTCATTGGATCTGTTAAATCAAGCCTGCCCAACCTGTGACCCATGGGTGACAGTCTGCAGGATGGCTTTGCATGAGGTCCAACACAAATTTGTAAACTTTCCTAAAACATTAGAAACATTACGCACAAATCTTTTTTTTTCTTTTCTTTTTTTGCTTCTCAGATATTGTTAGTGTTAATATATTTTATGTGTGGCCCAAGACAATTCTTCTTCTTCCAATGTAGCCCAGGGAAGCCAGAAGATTGGACATCTCTGTGTTAAATCATTCAACGTTTATCAGATACTAAGCTTCTGGTTGGCATTTTTGTCACTCCCATTCTCTTCACCCTTGTGGGTTAACGTCTTTAAACAAAAGTCTCTTTACTGTTAGTGAAATTTGAGGAGGGGATGAAACTAAGTGTGTGTTTTTTTCAGTAGTCTATCTTTCATTGAACACCCATATGTATAGCTTTTAAGTCTTATATTAAAATCTGAAAGCAACCTGGGCTGACCAGACGTACTGTTTTAAATGGGACAGAAAACAACAGTACTGTCTCATTTTAAATAGTACGTCTGGTCAGCCTACTATAACCTTAAATTTAGCCTAGTGAGATAAGGCTGATCATCGTACCATTTGAAAAAGGACAGTACCACTGTTTTCTGTCCCATTTAAAGCATTAGCTTTACCTATACAGATAAGGTGATAAAGTGAATAAATTTCATTACTCATGTGGGAGGATTTCTTTCTATGAAAATGTCACTATTATAATTGTAAACAATTTATACCTCTGCAATGGTTTCTGTATATTATCTGCTGGTTTTAGAAAATACTTGATAGACTACTGAGGGGTCCTTGTCTTTGGGCTGTAATACTTGGGTAATTGTTAGAAATCCTTCCAAAAGAAAATGGAAATATGGCATAAAATGTGTCATTTAATATTTTACCCCAAAATTTTCAACCTTAAACTTAAAATAATAAGTTTAAATTTGTCCAAAGGCCTTCTTGTTTATCATGCTAGGAAATTTCAGTCTGGATGCAAAATGAAGAGATACAAGTTTAGAACCCCTTTTACAGTTAGAGTTACATAAAAGCCTCTGGCTAAGAAGTTAGTTATAGGTACAGACTAGTCTCCTATATACTGCTACCTATCTTATAAAATAGATTTTTACCTCTTTTCAAATCTAGACATACAGGGGCGTGAAAATGTAAATTATTTACTCTTACACAGGGAAATATGAACAAAAGAATCTCCTATTCAAAACCACACTAATATACTTTTTAATCTACGTATAAGTTTCTTTTTCTGTTAGGTAAAGGATACATTTAACATTTATTGAGTGCTTTCTTAATGCTAGCTACTTGGAACACAAACAGTGTTTCATTTAATCTGTACAACAATTTTTGAACATTTTATTTTTTAATTTTACAAATGAATAAAATTATCTTACAAGATAGTAAGAGATTTTAGTTAATAATTAATAAGCAGTGGAATGAATCTGCTAGACTCAAAAGTCCAAGTGCTGTTTAACTACCAGTCCATACTACTTACATAAAAATGGGGACAATATACTTACCTTGCAGAGAAATGTTGTAAAGGTTACATAAAACAATACACCAACACAAGGGCAAAAAAATATTTCCAATAATGTATCCTCCTTACAAAGACTTGGGAAGATGTAAAGAATAGATCGAAAAGTCAAAGACACAAAAATTAGATGCCAAGACCAAGGCTGGTAAGTGGCACTGCTGTGAAGTTGGACTGTTACTGACACCTAGTGGCTTGACTGTTACAGATGAAATGAAACCAAAACCAAAACTAAAACTACCACACCCCGCCCACCATCAAAAAGGAAAAGAGCGGTACAATTTAAAATGCAGGTGACTATCAACCTATTTTCATTAAGTTTTGTGCTTTGATTTACTTTGTATGAGCAACAGTAGGGTTTCCATTCATGCTATAGCTTCACCTTGAGTAATAAGCACTTGTAAAATAAGAAATCAAAGGTGAAAATGTGTCTGGTGTCTTCTCTGGAATGATCCTCTGTAACCTATGTTTTATGTGAAAAATCAGTCCCTTAACTTTGACAACTTCTTTACCACAATCCAAGAAATTAAGTTTATGTGTTCACAGAAAAATTCCAGTAGTTCTTCAGGGAACCACGAGATTCTCAATTAAGTTTCACTCAATTGTAAAATATGAATGTTCTTTGCAGTTTAATGGTAAATGTCATAATGACTACATAAATATAAAGAAAAAGAAATATGAGCCTGTGAAGTTAACTGAAAAACCATATTTTACTAGCAATACATAAAAATATTTTAGATTGTACATTTAGTACTTTGAACCAAAGAAATACAATGTTTTTGTACGGGCAAGCAAGACATTCTTAGATCCACCATGACATACGGAGCAGAAAAAAAATCATACATAAGTGACATTAAAAGATCAGTACAAAAAAAATTAAATTGCCAATAGACTAAAACTTGAATTTATAATAGCTGTAATTTACCCTGTTCAGAGCAGGGAGATTCCTAATAGGAATGATCCTCAATCGTTCTGCTCACAAACAGAAATTTTTTGAACTAAGCTTCAGGGTCCTGCAGTAAAAATCTATCGAACTCCATGTGGGTGGGTCACTGTGATTCAAGTCATTTCTGTGGCTAGTAGACAAAGTAATCTCATGGAGAATGATGTATCTTAGCTTATTCTGATATATTAAAGTAACCCTTTACCAACCTATGATAGCTATTTTGATAATACGTAGAATTGCAATATATAAAACATCAACAGAATACCAGTATTTACAATACTAAATATAAGTGTTAGAAGTTGTGTGAACAATTATGTATAAATGGAGATATATACAGAATACAACATGATTCTTAAAATACATGCCATACCATGCAGACTCATTTTTAGTTATTGACTATAAGGCCTAAAATTTGTCCCAAACTTCAAATGTGCTTGTCTTACTAGATATGACAGAAATTTGTTGCTATAAATTAAAAATATTTTTTAGAGTTGATTGTAAAAATGCAAACATTTAAATAAATCCTTTAGAGAAATGTGATAGAAGTAGATGAAACAAGGTATTAGATACTTACTTAAGGTTTTTTCTGACAGCGGAAATAAATGGAAACAAGAGGGAAAAAAGGAATGATATCATAAAAATAAAATGTTAAAAATGAAAGAAAAATATGAATGGAAAGGAAATAAAGATTGAAGACACACAGTATTTTGTGAGGTACCTTGAAGCCAGTCCACACCTTCCTGCAATCCTTCTCCTTTTATGGCATCACTAGCACTGAAATAAAATCCGTAAGAAACATACCCATTTCATTATGTCACAGAAACGTAAGAATAATTAATTACATTTGGCCATATGGCAAATTAATATATTCTAGTAGCATTGATGAGCAAAAGTGCTTAAGCACTGAAACTGAATATACATAGGAAATAAAAGTCTGCGTATTCAGGAATAATACTTGAGAAAATCATATACCATTTGCATTTACATTTGTATTGACATAATTTGTATGGCATTTGGAAAAGTGTATCGCTAAAAAGTCATTCTAGAAATATTATTCAGATGGACATCAACAAAACATACTTTGAGTTGTTTTTCCAGTGGTAGGAAAGTTTTATAGAGTCCACCATCCAATTCCGCCCAGTCCCAAGGAACCTATTGTATTTCCTTATTAGAAATGTTTGACTTAGGTTGTAATTTAGTCATAGGATGGAGTACTTTATTTGAAACAGAATTTGATATCTATAAACCAGTAATTATAACTTGGGTAAACTGGTAGAACAAATAAATCCTAGTAGCTTTCAATAATAATTTTACATTAATTGGCTTCAGGAACCTGGAAAGGTTATTTAACTCTTCTGTCTTCACTTTTAGCATCTGTGAAATGGAGGAATATTACCCTTGACCTCATATGGTTATTTTGAGAGTTAAACAATTGAGATATGTATATAAAACACATAAATCAGGCTCTTTCTGGTCTTTCCATTCTTAGGAAAATAAACTTATTTCCTCATTGTGAAATTATTTTATAAGTAATCATAATTAAGTTATATAAGCTAATAAAATGCAGAGGATTTTTAGAGTATCAAATAATTTTTTCCAAGACACAAATGAATAGTTTTTCATAACTTGTTACTGATTTAGTCAATTCATTTCAAAATATAATCACATAATAGCAATTAGTATAATTAGATTGTCTGAATGATTAGAGTTACTTTTAGTGTGCTGAAGCATGATTTAAAACATATTAAATTACCTAAAAGAGTTAAGTGAACTCTAATCAAAACAAAAATTACTTCCAAGGAATTACTTACTAGACTAAGAATAACTTATCATAATATTTTAAAATAGGAAGATAAACAAATAGCATGAGATACACAATTATTCAAAGCAAACTATGAATTACTCATATCAATCACAAAACATCAGTAACTGAAATACTTAAATAAAGAAATACCAATGTATTGTTTCTATCACTCATCTACAGTTGCAAACAAGATTATAGTACCACCTTGCTAACAGATGTCACCCCAATAAGTCTAACAATAAAAATGAATTAAAAAAAAAAAAAAAAAAAAAGATTATAGTACCAAACCAATAATACAATGAAGAAATATTTCACCTTTGGTGGAGTATTTCTAAAAACCATGGATCTTTTTCTAATAATTCTCAAATGTTTGAATTCTACTTTTCCTTTCAAATAAATCATAAGAATTGTAACTGAATAAAAGCCAAAGTCCTATGTGATATGGCTGGCCCCTGGTTATTTCTCAGTAACCTTATCTCCTACAAATTCCACCTCTCAGTCTGGACTTCTTGCAGTTCCTCAAATACACCAAGCACATTCTCATCCGAGTCTTTTTACTTGCTGGCCTCTATGGAAAGCTAACCTCTGTGTGCTTTGCTCCCCAACTTCAATTAGATCTCAATTACTGTTTATCTTATTATCCTACTTTACTTTTCTTTACTCTCCCAGCTGACATTTATGCAGTTGTTTACCTGTTTTATTATGACTCCCTCACAAGATGGTAAATAAGTAAAACTATATACATATCACACCAGGGACTGAGTCAAAGAACACAAAAGAACAATACTGCAATGAGGTGCTGAAAATATGAGGTGACTATATGTTTAGAATAATAGTAGAAAATAAATCATAAAAATTTTCCAGACTATAATTCTCTATGATCTTTTGCCTATTTGTACCTAAGGCAAGAGAGATTCAATATTTTATCTTTGTATCACTGTGTATTACATTTGTCTCTAAAACTGGAAAAGGATAAATGTTATTTTCAATCTTATACATACTTTAAAAAATACTGCAAAAAATAAAACAACAAAGGAAGCACTAATTGGAACTCAGTGAGATATTCAGTTTGAATTAAGGAGAATTCAAAATTATTGACAAATTTAAAAGAAATACTACACATTCTTCCATAAGATATACAGAAAACATAGAAACTGGTAATACAAGGTCAGACAATATCACGAACTCATCCTAGAAAAAGTGCTGCATACCTCATTGCTGAATATCACTACGGTCACCTTTGAAGTACTCCCCTTGGGAAGCAGTGCACTGACGCCAGTGCCTAGTCCACCCTGCAAAGCAATTTTGGAACTCCTTCTGGAATGGCCATCAGAGCTGTTGTCATCCCTCAAATGTGACAATTAGGTTCAAAAACTTGCCACCATGTGCTTATGTTAGCAAGCTGACAAACTTAATTGTTAGATTTTGGGGGTGATGACAGCTCTGCTGGCCATTCCAGAAAAAGAGTTTCAAAATTGCTTGGAAGGGTGGACTAGGTGCTGGCGTCGGTGCATAGCTTCCCAAGGGGAGTACTTCTAAAGTGACTGCAGTGACATGCAGCAATGAGGTATGCAGCACTTCTTCTAGGATGAGTTTGCGAACTTAATTGTCTAACCTCATATAAATTCCACATTAGGATATTACTTTTTCTGTCACTGGAAAATATTTAGATGTTGCAACTGAATAAATAAATTTGTTGAAATTCAATTGTTAATTATTTTAAGCAGAGATCTTTCCATTTGCAAAATTAACTTCTACTTCAAAATTAAAAGGACTGTATCTTTTACTATTATGATTAGACCCATGTTTTGAAGGTTGCACTTTCTATCAAAGTAATCATAATATTTACAATGCAAAAATTAAAAATTATTCTACTTTAGATGTTATCAATGTAGATATGATTTACCTAAATGATGTAGAGAAATACAAAGTTTCCATGTTAAGATATTTCTCTACCCCAAATGCCTCCTTCTCTTCACCAACAAAATACCACAAACCTCAAATTCCAACTCAAGAATCTGTTATTAATAATGACCTTTCCTCTGATTCCAAAGTAAATAGAGTTTCACTTCAGGTAATACTCCTGGGTAGAGGTGCTGGTGGCATTGAGTACTGAGGAGTTATAAGGGATTTTTCAAGTTCTCTTCTATACTCTTGCTCTTTCAGCACCAAAGTTAGCTCTTAAAGTTGGTCTCTGAGCTCTAATACCTCCTCCTTGCTCCATATTCTATTTCCCCTCCTAGAGGCAGTGGGTTTCTCTACTTCTGTGTTCCGCCTTTCTCCATAGATACCATGTTATAAAAAGGGAAAGACTGGCTAGAGGGGGATATCTTGTAACAAGGGGAGGTAGGTGGATGGATAGAGGGAGCTTAATATAAGAGGGGTAGACACTACAACACTAATATCTAACTTCTGGTTATCCTCATTGGAATATTTTGGTAAAAAGGCACAATGGAGTTAAATATATTAGTAAGAAACAGCTTTCCAAATAAACAACATAATAATTTCAGACATTGAATATTTATGAGGTCAATCTTATTAGTGTGTCCAAATAGTACCAGTATTTCCATTTCTATTTATTCATATAAACAAATATTCATTGTGAACCTACTAAGTACCATGTACTACTACTATTCCAGGGGTTCTAAGTGAACAAAATTGGCAAAGCCTCAGTTTTCATGGCACTAATGCATTAATCAGACAGACCATAAAACAAAGGAAAAAAAAAAGAAGAGAAACGAAGCAGAATAAGGAAAATAGTAGGCAGGATAAGGTATTTTAAAGAGTTATCTGAAGAGGTCTCTTTCCTGAAGGAAGTGCAATAGCAAGCCAGAAAAACCACTTTGGAGAATGATTGAGACAAAGAGAGTAGCAAATGCCGTTGCTCTGAGATGGCACTGTGGTTGGCTGATTCAGTGCAGAAGGAAATCAATGTGGTTGAAGTTGAGAGAGTAAGTAGGCTGTTTAAGTTATTCTTTTAAAAAGCTGTTTTAATTTTTCTGTCCCCTAAAACTTTTTCTGTGAAAAAGTTTTAACAGCAACATATTCATAAATACCTGTGATGCCACATTCTATAAAACGGGACCCTTCATTCATACCTACCATGTTAGGTAGGTCACTTATAAAATGAGCTTAGGAAAGAAACATTGAAGTGTGGAGTTTTTTTTCAGAATGATAAAATGAAATGTAAATCTAAAACTTTACCAAATATGCCATGGCTTATCTTTGATGTTCTCTAAACACAGCAACTGAGACACTTTCACAGATGTCACTGCATCTCTAAGATCCATTTTGTTTGCAAAAAATAATATTGGTATTCGACGGTGCTTAATATCTGAAAGAGAAAATAAAACTATCATCACATTTCCTGCTTTTTGATCATTTCCCCACAAATACTTAAAATTATAACTTGCTAAAATTGTTTTCCAATCACTTCTTTCTATATCACACATACATAAACATTTAAAAACATATTGTCAACATGTATTTGAGTGATATCAGAATTTAAAAAATGTTTCTTTCAGAACAGTCTGCCCTCTGGTTGGAGCTTTAAAACAAAGCCTGTGAAATGGAAGGCGGGGGAGCATAACCACTCAGCAGCTACTGAGCAGAACCGACAAAGGGTCAACTACACTGTTTTTCTTTTCACTGTCAACAGGAAAGAGGCAAACTTCAAATAGAAATAGAAGAAAGATAAATGGGATCCTACTTTTAAAATTTAGTCACAGTGGTAAGTAAAAAGCTAGATACTTTAACAAGATATTTTTACCTTGTTACAATTTTGGAAACATATTTCACTGTTGTGAATAGATAATTCATTTAAATAGTTCAAAATTGAGAAGACACAAAATGGTATACAGTAAGGGAATCTCCTCACCTTTGTCTCAGGTTGCATCTTTTAGAAATATTTTACATATGTGCAAATTACTATTATTTATTATTCTTTATACAAATAGTAACACACTATTCTATTTTATACCTTTAGCTTCTCACTTAATTTCATATCTTGGGTCCTATTATCAGTACATCTAGAGCAGTTTCTTCATTATTTTAAGTTGTGAAATATTCTGTCATTTAGAACTATATACTGTAATTTATTTAAGCAGGACCCAACTGAGATATACTCGTAATTTAGTTGCTGCCAATATTTAAAACTATAAACAATGCTATAATGAATAAACTTGTACAAAGGAAATTTTGTAAATTGGCCAGTATGTCTGCCAAATAAATTTGAGAAATGTAACTGCTAGGTCAAAGGATATGTAAATTGCTATTGTGATAAATAGTGATTACCAAACTGCCTTCTCTTAAAACTTCTATCAATTCACACTTAAACAGCAATGTATAAGAATGAGTATTTCCACTGATAGGCAAAAAGTACTATCAGAGTATTAGAGGGGACCCAAAAAATCCCAGAATTTCTTTATAAAAACTGTGTATTTACTCTTACTTGTTTACACTTCAGTCTTTAAAGTGCTCCCTGTTTGATGCAATACTCCTATCAAGACGCTTTTTTCCACTGCTCAAAACAGTTTTTGAACTTGTCAATTTTGATACTGTTTAGTGCTTCTGCCATTTTTTTGTTGCACCTCTTTCACATCAGCAAAAATGTTTCCCTTGAGGACTTTTTTCATCCAGGGAAACAAAAAAAAGACATGGGGCAATACTGGATGAATAGAGAGGGTGAAATATGTGGGTCATGCCACATTCAGGGTGGTGTGGGCAGGAGCACTGTCATGTCACACCTTGTTCTGTAAATCAACCATTATGAAATGGACAAATATGTTGAAAGAGTCTCCAAAACAAATTCACTGAAGTCAAATGCAAATGCAGCCTCTTACAACAACGCCAGCTGGTACATTGACGTAGATGGATTCTACAACGTGCACATTGTGGGGGAAGCCTCTATTACAAGGGGCTCACTCTCAAGGTTATTCCGGTTTTTGGGGGGGTCCCCTTTTGTATTTACTTATATTGTTTTGAGAAAAGTCAAGAACCTGTCCATGTATTCAAAAGATGTTTGTAATTTCTTTTTTAATGAATTATCTTGGCATATCTTTTATCCATTTTCTTCTATTAAGTTTTTTATTTTATTGATTTGTAGGAATACATCAAGTAATAAGAAAATAAGTCTTGCAGCTATGTATCTATCATATGAACTATAAATGGTTTCCCTTGCTTGTCATTTGCCTTTGATTGCTCCTGGTCTGTTCTAAAATTCAAAACTTTTAATGTATGAGGGCTGTCCAGAAAGTATCCAGCCAAGTAATACAAAAAGAAGAGGCCTTTATGGTTGGATTTTTTCTGACAGACGTCACAGTCATACCAATGATCTTTTTTAAAGATTCTGGGTTTTTGTTATAGTTAGAAAGGGCTCCTCTTGTCTCCAAATTATTTTTAAATATCTCCCATACTTTCTTCTACTGCTGTAATAGTGTAATTTTTATGTTTAAATAGTTAGTCCAGCTGGAATTTATCCTGAAGCAGAGAGTGTCAGAATAGATAAAAAAGAAAGACACACTATATGATGTTTATAAGAAACAGACTTTGAAAACACTAACAAGCTGAAAGATAAAGGATGAAAAAACATATTATGCACACACATAAATATATGAAAGCTGGCATGGCTATACTATCATACAAAGTAGCATTAAAAATGAAGGGTATTAAGAAAGAAAAAGAAAGGCATTAAAAATGATAAAAGGGTCAATCAGTAAACAATTTTAAGTGTATATGTATTTAATAAACAAGATTCCAATTATATAAAGCAAAATTTCACAGCATTAAAGGGAAATAAAAACAAATCCACAAGCAGCGGTGGATACTTCAACATTCCTCTCATAAACTGACAGAAAAAAAATAAACAAAAAAATCAGTAAGAATGTGAAAGATGTGAACAACACTATCAACTGTCATTTATAGAACTCTTAACCTAACAACAGCAAAATAACACATTCTATTTAACTGCTGATAGAACATTCACCAAGCTAGACATACATATGCTGGGCCATGCATTTTGGAAGATGAAACCATACAGAGTATGTATATATTCTTTGGGAATTAAACTAGAAATCAATAACAAAAGGATGCCTAACAAAATTCCTAAGTATTTGAGAAATAAACTAATACAGTACTAAAGAATCCAAGGGTCAAAGAAGAATTAACAAGTTAATACTTTGAACCAAATAATAAAGAAAATGAAATTATCAAAATTTATGACATTTAGCTAAATCCTTAAGAGAATTTGTATCACTTTAAATGTTATATTAGAAAAGGTATATAATTAATGAGTTTCACTTCCATCTAAAGAAGATAGATAAGAGACAATAAAATACAGTGTAAGTAGAGACAATTCATAATAAATCAAGAGCAGAAAATAATGATGGAAGAGGAAATTAACAAAGCCTGAGTTCTTAGAAAAATAATAAAACCAATAAAATCTAAAAAATTGAATAAGGAAAGAAATAAATTACGAATATCAGGAATAAAAGAAGATATATCATACCGATATTGCAGACATTAAAAATATAACAAGGATGTTATAATCAATGTTATACTGATAAATTTGACTACTTGGATATATTAATAAATTTGGTCACACATTACCAAAAGTGACCTAAGGAGAAATATAAAACTTTAATAACCTTGTATCATTTAAGGACCAGAATTCATAATTCATGCCTCCATTCACCCCAACACACACACACAGAATTCTGCCAGATGACTTCATTGGTGTATTCAACCTGAAATTTAAGGAAGAAATAATATCAACTCTACACAAATCCAAAAACAAAAAAGAAAAATGTATATACTCTCAACTCATTTTATAGAGGCCTCTATAACCCTGATAGAAAAATCAGATAAGGACATTATAAGGAAGAAAATGAAAAAACAAAAACCGGTGACATCAGAAACACAATGGCATAAGAGAACCCCCAGGTCTCTTCTCTCCAAGTTATAAGAGGGAAAGCTATAATTGAACAAAGGCTTCCCTGCTGAACACACAAAAACATTTGAGACATTGTGCATTGAGACAGCTGAAGGTGGACTAATCAAGCAAACAGCAGAGATAATGTGGCGGAGCGCGAGATGGGGTAAGAAGAGAGACAGAAGCCGGGTGCAGCAGCAGCCTTGTGCTTGCTATGGCCCCAGCAGTTGAGATAGCAGTGAAGGGTCTGGGTGCAGCTCCTACTAGGCAGACCAGACGAGAGAAGCAGAGATAGCAATCACAACTGGATGGCAGGCACACTTGAGGCTAGGTCAGAGAACTGGTACAAAAAAATCACAACACTGCAAAGCCCGCCAGCACTGGACAAAGAATTCTGCAGATGTGATAATAGACACCCCATTCCTATGTGGCTCACCTGGCACTAAAGTCTTCACTTGGCAGATTTCAAAATGGCTGGGAAAAATACCTTCCAGGCTAAGTGGTCTGTACTTATTGTGGCTAAACCCAAGAGGAAGGGCTGAATCACTGACATGCAAACTTGCACCACAACCCTCCTGGCCACCCATTACTGAGCAGCCCGGGTCAACCCCTGCTGGCAGATTCTGGTTATAGGAAGGCAGTGCCAGAAACACACAGGAGACCCATAGCCCACCACTTCTAATCCATGGGAGTGGTGCTCCAAGACCAAGGTGACTGTGTGTAAAGGGGATGCCAACCTCCTTGGGAAATACAGAGGCTGTCTCACAGACAGTCAAGGCAACACTGCTCCACACAGAGATCCTGGAAACCCCAGCAGTGCACGTATGAAAAAATTAAAAATTGCACTTTAGTACCACCTTTGGAAAATAAAAGACCTCTATTCATCAATTTGCTTCACAGTGAACTGTCAAATTCTTTTAGAAAAAGTTTTCATTCCCACAAATGTTCAGACAGAGAATTAACCCATCAAGCACAATAAATAACCAAGATAAAAAGAAAACTCAGAAGTAAAAATTAAAAATCCAGAAAATAAACACACAGAAGAATGTGATTTAAGTGACAAAAAATTCAAGATTGCAGATTGGGAAAAACTCAACAAGACACAAGAAAACTCAGAAAGGCAATTCAATGAACTCAGAAGTAAATTAAAAAAAAATTACTTACCAAAGACACTGAACTATTAAAAAGAACTAAACTGAAATCCTGAAGCTGAAGAGTTCAATAAAAGAAAAGAATGTACTAGTGAGTGAAGAAACAGAGCTGACCAGATGGAGGAAAAAATTAGTGACATAGAAGATAGAAATTCAGAAATAACTTGGGTGGATAAAGGGAGAGAATCAAGAGTTAAAAAAAAAAGAAAAGAAAGAAAGAAGAAAAGAAAAGAAAAAAGAAAGAAAGAAAGAAAGCCTATGAGAACTAGCTGACTCCATTAGAAAGCGGAATATAAGAATAATGGGTACACCAGAAGAAGAGCTGAAGGAAATAGAGCAGTTATTCAAACAAATAATTGGAAAGAACTGGATCCTCAAATCCAAGAAGCTAACAGAACACCTAATTATCTCAATTCAAAAAGGCCTTCTCCAAGGAACATTGTATTAAAACTGTAAAAAATTAACAACAAAGAAAGAATTATCAGGACAGCCAGGGAAAAGAAGATAGTAACCTATAAAGGAAATCCCATTTGATTATCATTGGGTTTTTCAGCAGAAACTCTATAAGCTAGGAGAGAGTGGAATCAAATATTCAAATTATTGAAAGAGAGAAATGACCAGCCAAGCGTGACATATCCAGCAGTTATCCTTTAAATATGAAGAAGAAATAAAGATGTTTGCAGATACACAGAAGCTGAGGGAACTTGCCATTACAAAACCTGCATTACAGGAAATACTGAAGGGTGTTCTACCTGAAACAATAAGATAAAAGAAAAAAAAGCAAGATGACTGGCACACAGAAGCAGGAAACTGCAATCTTTGTCCAGAATAGGGTATTAAACACTTAAACATAACATAAAGGTTAAATAAAGGAGGTAAAAAGATTTTTTTTTAAAAAGGAGAGACAATATGGAAATGACCTCACTGCCTAAAAAGGGACAATTTGTGAAAACAAAAACATAAAAAAGGGAAGGGAAAGATCTGAATTTGCAAAGGGGAATGGAGATAAGATGCATCATGAAGAAAAAGGACTATTGTATAAATGAAACTTTTATATAAACTTAATGGTAAGCACTCAAACTTTCTTTTTACGTAAACTTAATGGTAACCATTTAATGGTAGAAAGAGGAACGGAGGTAAAAATCATAGAATACCTAACTAAATACTAAACTAAAATAGACAGATCACAAATCATAGAATACCAAACTAAAATAGACAGAAACACAAGGAAAAAGAATAAAGACACTAAGCTACTAGAAAACCAATAAAATGGCTACAGGAAATCCTCATACATAAGCACCCTAAATTTAAAAGGACTAAACTCACCAATTAAACATCAGAGAGCAGCAGTTTGGATCAAAAGAACAAAATGCAATGATATGCGTCTTCAGGAGACGTATCTCAGTGTCAAGAACAAGCAAAACTCAAAATGAAGGGGTGGAAAATGGTACTTCAAGCATAGGACATCTAGTGGAAAGCAGTATAGTCACACGTGTAGCTGCTATAATAGATTTAAAGATAAAAAAGGAAAATAAGACAAAGATGGACATTTTATAATGAGAAAAGAGACAACACATCAAGAAAATATGACACATTAATATAAAGGGTCCCACAGAAGTAATGCCTGGACTTGAGTTACATTACAAAATCACCTTTGTAATGAAATTGTAACTCTAGTCTGGGTGTTAATTCTGCTGGACCCTGTATATGCATTCAACCTGGAAGCACCAAAATATATAAAGCAACTACTAATAGAACTAAAGGGAGAAATTGATAAAAACACAATTATAGTAGGGGACCTAAATACTCCATTGACAGCTTTGGTTAGAACATCTAAGCAGAAAACCAAAAGGGAAACATTGGCCTTAAATAACAAATTACACCAAAAGGACATAATTAATATTTACAGAGCTTTTCATCCCAGAACACCAGAATATACATTCTTCTCTAGTATACATGGAACATTCTCAATGATAGACCATATGTTGGGACACAAAACTAGCCTCAAGAAATTTAAAAAGACTGAAATCATACCAAGCATATTCTCCAACTTAGAATTAGAAATCCAAATTAGAAATCAACTACAAAAAGAAAGCGTAAAAAATAAAAAATATGTGGATATTAAAGAACAATCTACAGAACAATGACTGGGCCAAAAAAGCAATAAAAGAGATTAAAAGAGACAAAGAGACAATGAGAATAAAAATACAACATACCAAAATTATTGGGATTATGAAAGTTTATATCACTACAGGCCTACCTAAAGAAACAAGAAAAATCTCAAATAAATAATTTAATATTTTACCTTAAAGAACTAGAAAAAGAAACAAAGCCCATAGTCAGTAGAGGGAAGAAAGTATTAAAAAATTAGAGCAGAATTGAACAAAATAGAGAACAAAAAAAGACAGTAGAAAAAGTGAATGTAACAAAGAGCTGGTTCTTTAAAAAGATAAATAAGATTGAATCCTCTGGCTAGACTAAAGAAAAAAGAGGAGAGACTCAAAATTAACAAAATCAGAAATGAAAGAGTGGATGTTACAATGGACACTACAGAAATACAAATACAAGAATACTATGAAAGGCTATACACCACCAAATTTGATAACCTGAAAGAAATGGACAAATTCTTAGAACACAGAAACTTCCTATACCGAATCATTCAGAACTGGAAAATATAAACAGAATAATCAACAGTACGGAAATTGAAACCATCAAAAACTTCCCCCAAAATAAAAGATCGCTTCATTAGTGAATTCTACCAAACACTCAAAGAGAATTTAATACCTGACTTTCTCAAACTCTCCCCAAAAAGTGAGGAGGCGGCAATAGTTCCTAACTCATTTTACAAAGCCACCTTATCCTGATACCAAAACCTGGCAAGGACAACACAAAAAAAGAAAATTACAG
Organism: Lyroderma lyra; assembly: GCA_004026885.1. NCBI lineage: Eukaryota > Metazoa > Chordata > Mammalia > Chiroptera > Megadermatidae > Lyroderma > Lyroderma lyra. Next base: position 14,483 of record PVJL010001158.1, on the reverse strand, counting down.
ACCAGTATCTTTGATGAATACATATGCGAAATCCTAAACAAAGTACCAGTAAATCAAATACAATAATACATTAAAAAGATTATACATCACAATTAAGTAGGGGGTTCATTCTAGGGGCACAAGGATGGTCCAACATATGCCGACAGATTCAATGTGACACACAACATTAACAAAATAAAGAAAAAAAATCATATGATCCTATCAATAGATGCAAAAAAAGCATTTGTTAAGGTACAAAATCCATTTATGATTAAACACTCAATAAATGGGTATAGAAGGAAAGTACCTCAAGTAATAAAGTTCATATATGATGCAGCTAATACTATACTCAATGGGGGAAAACTGAAAGCTTTTCCTCTAAGATCAGGAACAAGACAAGCAGGACCACCTTTACCACTCTTTAATAGTACTAGACGTCCTAGCCAGAGCAATCAGGCAAAAGAAAGAAAAGGTATGCAAACTGGGAATGAATAGGTCAAACTGTCACTTTTGCAGATGACATGATTCTTTACATAGAAAACCCTTAAGACTCCACCAAAAAGCTACTGGAAATAATAAAAAATGCATTGCAGCATACACAATCAATGTAGAAAAATCCACTCCATTCCTATGTACTAACACTGACATTTTAGAAAATAAAATGAATCACAACATAAAGAATAAAACATTAGAAATAAACTTAATAAAGGATGTGAAGCATCTATACCCTGAAAACTACAAGACATTATTGAAAGAAATTGAAGAAAAAAAAAGGAAAGACATTCTTTATTAATGGATTGGAAGAACCAATGTTGTTAAAATGGCCATATCACCCAAAGCAATATGTACAAATTTAATACAATTTCCATTGAAAGCCCAATGACATTTTTCAAAGAAACAGAACGAAAAAATCATCAAATGTATGGAACTACAAAAAACCCTGAATAGCCAAAGCAATTCTGAGAACAACATTAGAGGTATCACATTCCCTGACTTCAAATGATACTACATAGCTACAATAATCATAACTATAATGGTATTGGCAGAAATAAAAATATGAGACCAATGGAACAGAATGAAGAGCCAATAAATAAACCTACTTGTATATGGGCAATTAATTTTCAACAAAGGAGCCAAAAATATACAACAGAGAAAAGAAAGCCTCTTTAATAAATGGTGCTGGGACATTTGGAAAGCCACATGAAAAAGAATGACTAGACTGCTATTTGACACCATAGAAAAAAATTAACTAAAAATGGCACAAAGACCTAAATATAAGATCTGAAACAATAAGATAAATGTAAGGAAACTTATGTACTAAACTTGCGGACTTTGGTCTCAGAGAGGATTTTATGAATTTGACTCCAAAGACAAGGGGTAAAAACAAAAACAAATGAACAGGACTACGAGGTTGGACAACTAAGTTCACGAACTCATCCTAGAAAAAGTGCTACATACCTCATTGCTGAACATCACTACAGTCATCTTTGAAGTACTATCCTTGGGAAGCTATGCACTGATGCTAGCACCGAGTCCACCCTTCCAAGCAATTTTGGAACTTTTTTCTGGAATGGGTATCGGAGCTGTCATTGTACCCAAAATCTGACAATTAGGTTCACAAACTTGCCACCGTGCACTTACGTTGGCAGCACTGTACAAACAAGTTGGTAAGGTGTCATAACCTTACCAAGATTAGCATAATACCCTCTAGGTCAACGTTATGACACCTTACCAAGTTGTTTGTACAGTGCTGCCAACAATAAGTGCACAATGGCAAGTTCATGAACCTAATTGTCAGATTTTGGGGATGATGACAGCTTTAATGGCTATTCCAGGAAGATTTCAAAACTGTTTTGAAGGGTGGACTAGGCACTGGTGTTGGTGCATAGCTTCCCAAGTGGAGTACTTTAAAGGTGACTGTAGTGATGTTCAGGAATGAAGTATGTATCGCTTTTTCTAGGATGAGTTCGCAAAATTAATTGTCCGACCTCATATATCAAACTAAAAAGCTTCTACATGGCAAAAAAACACCAGCACAAACAAAAAGGCAAGCAACCTAATAGGAGAAGATAGTTGCAAACCTATATATTTGCAAATATATAAAGAACTCATACAACACAATAACGGAAAAAAAATCATTAAAAAATGGGCAGAGGACCTGAATACTTTTCCCAAGAAGACATACAAATAAATGGCCAACAGTATATGAAAAGAAGTTCAACTTCACTAGCTATCAGGGAAATATAAATCAAAACCATAGTAAGATACCACCTCACACCTGATAAAATGGCTATTATCAACAAGATAGGAAATAAGTGTTGGAGAGGGTACAAAAAAAGGAACCCTTACACACTGGTGATGGAAATATAAATTGGTATAGCCACTATGGAAAACAGTATGGAGGTCCTCAAAAATTTAAGAATAGAGCTACTATATGTCCCAGCAATACCTTTTCTGGATATGTACCTGAAAAATTTAAAAACATTTATTCATAAAGATATATGTAATCCTATGTTCACTGCAGCATTATTTGTGGTAGCCAATACATTGAAACAATTTAAGTGTCCTTCCATGGATGACTGAATAAAGTTGTGGTATATATATACAATGGAATAATACTCAGCTATAACAAAAGGTGAAATATTGCCATTTGCGACAGCATGCATGGATCTTGAGAGTATCATGGTAAACAAAATACATCAGAGGGAAAAAGACAAAGATTTTACTCATATGTAGGATATAAAACAGAAAGCAGCAAATGAACAAACAACACAAAGAAAATTACTAGACACATACAATAGTATGGTGCTTGCCAGAGGGGAAGAGGGAAGGAGGAGGTTGAGGAGGTCAAATACATTGTTATGGTAGAAGTCTAGACTTTGAGTGATGAACACACAATGCAATATACAGATGATGTGTTATAGAATCGCATACTTGAAATTTATATAATTTTATTATTAATCAATGTCACTACTGTCAATTTAATTAAAAACAAAACAAAACAAAACCCAAAACCCTCATGAGCACAAAACCAAAAATCAGTAACAAAATGTTAGCAAATCCAATTCAGTAATATATATAAAAGTTAATATTCCGTGGTCAAATGAAGTTTAATCCAGGAAAGTAAGGTTAGTTTTGTACATGAAAATCAATGTAAATCATACGTCAATCACATTATCATTTTAAGATGCAGCATAAGAATTTCAAAAATTGCATTAAACATAAAGAATGAGAGTAAGCTATGGAAACACCCTAACTGTCCATCCATGAGTGAATAAAGGTAATGTGTCATATAATGGAGTCTTATTCAGACGTAAAACAGAATTCAATCCTGTCATTTGTGACAACAAAGATGAGCTCTGAGGACATTATGCTCAGTGAGATAACTCAGGCAGAGAAAGACAAATACTGTATGTTCTCACTTATTTGTAGAATCTAAAAACAAAAAGCAAGCCCATAGATATAAATAACAGACTGGTGGTTGCCAGAGGCAGCTGGTGAGGAGTGGGCAAAGTAGGTCGAAAGGTATACTCTTCAAATTATAAAATAAGTAAGTCCTGGGATGTAATTTGCAGCATAGTTAATAACAGAGTATTGCATATTTGAAAGTAGCTAAGAGAATATGAGGTCTGACAATTAAGTTAGTGAACTCATCCTAGAAAAAGTGCTACATGCCTCACTGCTGAATATCACTGCAGTCACCTTTGAAGTACTCCCCTTGGGAAGCTATGCACCAATGCTAGCACCTAGTTCAACCTTGAAAGCAATTTTGGAACTCTTTTTCTGGAATGGCCATCAGAGCTGTTGTCAAATTACCCTTGATGTCCTGAATGTTATCAAAATGTCTTCCTTTCAGTATTTCCTTTACCTTTGGGTAAAGCAAAAAGTCACTGGGGGCCAGATCAGGTGAGCAGGGAGGGTGTTTCAGTACAGTTATTTAGGTAGTGGCTAAAACCTCCCTCACAGGCAGTGCTATGTGAGCTGGTGCACTGCTGTGATGCAAACATGAGTTATTGGCAAAAGTTCAGGTCATTTTTACTTTTTGAATTAGCCTTTCGGCACTTACAAATCGTAAACTTGGTTGTTTGTTTGTCCCATTGGTACAAATTCATAATGAACCATCCCTCTGTATCAAAAAAGGGTTAGCCACATTGTTTTGACTCTTGATTTGTACAATATGGTTTTGGTCGTGGAGAATTGGCTGACTTCCATCGTGCACTTTGACGCTTTGTTTCAGAGTTGTATTGCTACAACTGGATTTCATCACCAGTGATAACATGGTCTAAAACATTGTCTTGCCTCTATAAGGTTTTGGCAAACTTTGACTCTCCCTTGCTTTTGCTTATCAATGAGCTCCTTTGGGACCATTTTTGCACATTTCTTTCTCATGCCAAGATTTTCAGTGAACATTTTCCTAACAATTCCTCTATCGATGTTTACTTGGTCTGCTGTGCTTCTCACAGTCAGTTGACGATTTTGATGCACAATTTGACTAATTTTTGTAATGTTTTAGTCAGTTCTGCTTGTTAGTGGCCGCCCTGACTTCTCTTCATCAGTGATGATTTCCCTCCACTGAGATAAACATTCAATCCACTCGTACATTGCCATTTTCTTTAAGACATTATCCTCACAAACTTGGACTAACATGTTCCTAATTTCAGTTCCATGCTTGCCAAGTTCAACAAAAAATTTAGTGTTTGTTCATTGCTCTAATTCAAGTTCTGACATTCTCAAGAGGGCATACAAAAACACGCAACAATAATGAATGACACTCAGCAAGACATGTCACACATGTTAACACAAACACAGCTGTGAGACACATATATAAAACCTTACCAAGTTGTTTGTACAGTGCTGCCAACGTAAGTGCAAAGTGGCAAGTTCGTGAACTTAATTGTCAGATCTCACAGATCTTAGAGAATGTTACTTATTACAAACCAAAAATAAATAAATAAAATTTCTAACTATGTATGGTGATGGATGTTAACTAGACTTATTGTAGTATATACAAATATCTACTCATTATGTTGTATACTTAAAAATATAACATATTTAACAGGGGCTTTATATCTAGAATATATAAAGAAACTAATGAAATTTTATGTCAATTGTATCTCAACAAAAAATGAGAATACAACACTTACCACTTCCATTCAACATTGTATTGGAGGTCCTAGCCAATGCAATAAAAGAAGAACATGAACAAAAGGCATAAAGACTGGAAAATGAAGCAGCATAATGTTTTTCGTCATTGTTGCAGCAGACATAATTTTATACACAAAAAATTCTAAGAAATCTACAGAAAAAACTATTCAAGCAAAAAAATTTAACAATGTTCCAGAATACAAAGTTGGTATTTTCATATTAGTTGTGAACAATTAAAATATGAGACAAAATGTACTATTTACAGTAGCATCCAAATATAAAAAATATAAATTGAATCAAAGAAAGACTTTTACATAGAAATCTGTGAGAAATAACTTAGATTTATAAAAGCAAGAATAAGTGAAATGACACACTTTGCTCATGAGTTGAAACATTCAATATCAAGTCTAATATTAAAATGTCAATTATCCCCAAATGCAATCAAAATAAAATCTGAGCAGGTTTGTTTTAAATTAACATGGTGATTTAAAAATTATTTAAAGGAATGAAAGACATAGAAGTACGAAAATAATCCACAGTCAGAGGATTTATCCTATCTGACGTCAAGATTTATTATGTCTATAGTAATCAAGATAGTGTGAAAAGACATAAAAGAGATCAATGGAACAGAAGAGAGTCCAGAAATAGACCCACAAATACATGTATACTGTCAAATGATATTTGATAAGAGTGTAAGTCAAGTAATTTTGACAAGTAATTCAGTGGAAAAGAAAAGTTTTTCAACAAACGGATTCTGAGACAACTGGATAGGTATATGAAAAAAACACACAAAAATTAATTCAAAATGGATCCCAGAGCTAAATATAAAACCCAAAACTATAAAGCTATTATAAGAAAACAGGAAAATATCTTAGCAATCTTAGGGTAGCCAAAGATTTCTTAGAGAGTATATATAAAACTTGTACATGTAAAGAAATGATAAATTAGACTTCACAAAAATAGGATACATTTATTCTTTAAAAGATATTATGAATAAAATAAAAAGAAAATCACAGAGTGAAAAAAAAACCAAAACCTTTAGAACACATATATTTGATAGAGGTTTTGTATCTAGAATCTTATTGATATGTAAAATTTGCTTATATAAGGTTAGACAATTAATTTTGTGAACTCATCCTAGAAAAAATGCTACATACCTCATTGCTGAATATCTTTACGGTCATCTTCGAAGTACCGCTTTGGGAAGCTATGCACCTTGCCAAAGTTATGACATTTCACCAAGTTGTTTGTACAGTGCTGCCAATGTAAGCACAGGGTGGCAAATTCGCAAATTTAACAGTCAGATTTTGGGCACGACAGCTCTGATGGCCCTTCCAGAAAATGTGTTCCAAAATTGCTTTGAAGGATAGACTAGGTGCTGGAGTCAGTGCATAGTTTCCCAAGGGGAATACTTTGAAGGTGACCATAGTGATATTCAGCAATGAGGTATGTAGCACTTTTTCTAGGATGAGTTCTCAAAATTAACTGTCCGACTTTGTCTAATATAGAAGGAATGTGATATACCAATAAGAAGAAGACAAACAACCAAATTAAACAAATGGGAAAAGAATTTACAAAGACATTCTTTAAGAGAATGTATCAGATTGGCCAATAGGACAAGAAAAAGTGCTCAACATCATAGTCATCAGGAAAACACAAATTAAAAACACAATGAGATCCTACTACACATTCAGTAGAAAGGCTAAAATGAAAGAACTTTTACATCAATAATTGGAGAGGATGTGGAACAACTGAAACTCTCATACATTGCTATTGAAATGCAAGATAGTATTAACCTCTTTGAAAAATTATTTGGCAGTTTCTTAGAATATTATCCATACATCTACCCTATGACTTAGCATTAATCATTCCTAGGACTTCGTCCAACAGAAATAAAAACATATGTCTATAAAAAACCTTTTACAAAAATGTTCATAACAGGTTTATTAACAATAGCCCTAAACTAGAAACAGCCCAGATGTCAATCAACAGGGGACTGGAATAACAAACTTGGTATATTCATATAATAAAATATTATACAGCAATACAATGGAGTAAACAAATGATACAGAAAAACACCATGAGTGAATATTATGCTGAATGGAAAAAAAACTATGCACAAAATGTATATACTCCTCTCCTCCATTTAGATGAAACTGTAGAATAGGCAAAAATAATAAAAATAAGTAATAGAAATCAGAATAGTACTTCCTTTGGTACCAGAAATGGGCTAGTAATTGTGAAGGGCATTAGAGAGCTTTTCGGGATGATGAAAATGTTGTTTCTTGATAGGGAGTATAATTACATAAGTATATGCATTTGTCAAAATTACTGAACTATATGCTTAAGATTTGAGTATTTCACTGTAGACAACTTATACTTCAATTAAAAAGTCCATATACACTTTAGCTGAGAAATCCCTCTTTTGGGAATCTATCTCATAAGATAAATGTATTAGTACATAAAGATACACAGACAAAACTTCACTTAAAAAAAATCAAGGTTTCCAATGTGTTTGAAGATTTTGTAAGAATAATTTCATTTTATGGGTCCACATTACAGCATGTTTTGAGGAAAAAGGGGAACAATTAACACAAAAGGAATGCATAATGAAAAATGTATTCCCAATCCTGATAAAAGACCAATAATTTTTTTAAAGTGAAAAAAGTACAGGATAATTTTTCCCCCTAAAATATTTGAATTGTCTTGAGGTTTTCCAATAAAAATACCAAAGATATTGTGGTTAAACAGCAGGAATTGAGCCCCACCAAAGATACTGTGGTTAAACAGCAAGAATTGTTAGAAAGCCCCACACAATTTCTGCTCCATTTCTAACAAATCCACATTTGTTTTAAATCACCATGCTTTTCCGAAAGTTCTAGCACAAAAACCACCTAAAATCTTTTCTCAGACAAGGCAAGAAATGCAGAGTTCCACAAACTATACTGGAGCATAATCTGTAGTGTGAAAAAAAAAAATAGCTGTAGGGATCCTCAAACCTGACCCACAACCTCATATGGATTGGCTAAGAAATTTGTAAGGCCCCCACATCATGATGAATGAATGTATGCTGATTGGATCCTGATGCAAATGCTGGGACTGAAAGTTCTCCAGGTGCAAACAGCCAGTAAGGGACTGACAGAGATCTGTGCAAACACAGACAGAATGTTCACACATGATGTGGGTGCCAGCTCACATCAAGAAATTAACTGATTAAATTTTACTTGCCCTACTCTTAATCCCCCTAGCTTGAACATTAACTTAAACCACCTATTACTAGTTAACTCTGTAGACATGCTTGTCCACATAGGGCCCCATACTTCCCTTTTCTCCAAGTCAGCTAGCCTTAGGCACTTTGCCAACTTCCTGTTAAGCCTTCTAAATAAAAAAGGCGGAGGAAAGAGCCTCAGGAGGTCTCTTCATTCAAGATGGCCTCTCCCTCTCCCTCTTGACCAAACTTTTGTGTCTTGAATAGTTATTCCAGGCGTTTCAGGTGAGTCCCAGCTGGCCTGGGGACTCAGATCTATAAACAGGCAAATAAACTGTGCTGCACTCAAAGAATGGTATATTAGGCACCATTAAAAAGAGTAAGCACATGTATGCAATCTGATTTGAAAGCAGTGGTATCTGAGAATAAGAAGATGCAGAAGAATATACAGAATATAATCCTATTTTAGTAAGTAACAGTGACAATCCTCGTAGCTTCCAACCCCATATGTATACCTTTGGGTGTGTAACATAGATAATATACATGGGTGTGTAACATAGATAATAGATTAGTAGATACAGATACATGGATATATAAAGTTATGACACAAAAAACACCAAATTGTTAATACTGGTATCTTGAAAGGGGTTAGTGGTCTGACAGTTGGAGTTTAAAACAGAAAGATGTGTTTTAAAAGACTTCCCACAATAAATATAAAAGAAATGCTATGACTATATCAGAAATGAAAAGATAACCAAAATCATTTTAATGAGTGTTGAAATATATAAATTTTTACTTTTCTATTCTTTTTTTGTCTGCATTTTTGTTATTGACACATATTATCTACGTAATCAGAAAAAAAAGGACATTTTTATTTTGGAGGAAATAAATGTCAAAGACCTGAAAAACACTTAAAAAAATTTTGCAATTTGAAAAATACATGGTGACATAGGTAAAGATATTATGAGTTCTGCATAACTAATGTTTTAATATTTTAAAATTTTGAATAAAAGATAATGAACATAGTACAAGCAACATTTTTTGCTGATGCCAAAGAACAAAGTACCATATGCTAAAAGACCCAAAGTACAGGAAGCAGACTGACAGACACACACATATACCTGGATGATTCAGAAGAGTATCCAGTTCTTCTTTGGCCACAACCATTCTTAATCTATCACTACTATCAATGACAAAAATAATGGCTTGTCCATCTCTGTATAATATAAAGAATGAGAAAAATTAAAGATAGACATTTTTGAATGTTTACTATTCATTTGCATGTCCTGATGTGTGTATTATCTCTTCATGTCCTATGTCTAATTATCATCATAGGCTTTGGTGCTGTTTCTTATTAGTTAATATGAATGATTAACATATAAACCATTAGTGATATTACATGTAAAATAATTTCCATTCAATTAGATGATAATAGGATAAATTTAATAACTTATTGTTCCATAATTTTAAAAAATTCTAAGTTGAATGGTAACCCTATTACACAGATATAATCACTACTACTGTTTTTGTATAAACAATTTGAACATTTTCTTCGTCTATTCATATATGAGTATCTACATCTGTACAAGTGGAATCCTACTGTTTTATACCCTGCCTTCATGATATGTATCTACATTTCCTTGATCTCTTTTTGCTGTATAGTTTGAACCACTTTTCTATGAAACATTAAAGCTCTATTAACTAGTGTTTCTCAAATGTTTTTTACCACAACCACAGTGACACATATATTTTACATTAAGGTGCAACAGACATGTAAGTATTAATATATGTTAATATATTTAAAATAAGTCCCTTGAAACAATACTTACAAATATGTTTTATTTTATTCTATTTGATTTTTTTAAAGCTGATATCCAGCCACTGAACTAGTTTGAAGATTTACTTATAGATCACAGCAACACTTCAAAAGTCACTGATTCTCTCTGCATCCTTTCCTTTTACTGGTTATAAAGTATTCCACTGCATAGATATCTCATCAAATATTCTGTCAAACTTTCACTTTCGGACTTACAGGTTATTTCAAATTTTCATTATTATGGAAATCTTCAGGATAAATATCCTTTGCAATAATTTTAATTTCTTGAAACTTTAAGATTTATTCTTACGAATAAAATTTCTAGGAATACATACAGAATTTAAAGTTTTAGATAAACATTGACAAACTGTCCTCTAGAAATGCTGTATCAATTTATACTACTATCAGCATTTTTCCCACCCTCTTGCCAGCCTGGATCTTATTATTCATTTCAATTTTTGTCATTCTAACAACATATTTTTTTTACCTTGTATTTCATTAATTACTTTGTATTTCATTAAATGATTAAGCAAATTTTGGCATAGGCATATGAAAAAATATCAGGCAGCCATTAGAGTTATAGTCTTTCCATGCTTTCTTAATTTATCCTTATCATAAAATGTTAATTGAAAAAGCAGGATAAAAAAACTACATATGGTACATAAAGGAGAAAGCTCCTTTCTTAATTATGTAAAGTGTACCTTATATATTTCCAAAAAGAGGAAATATACCAAAAAAATTAACATTGATAAATTTATTAGGAACAAGATTTATGAAAACATTTTTTTATATATTCTTTTCTATATTTTTTAAACTTAAAAAATGTACTCTCCTTATATTTTATAACTTTTTTATACTGTAAGAGTAATATGCAAAAAGTATATAATAATTAACATTACAAAATCATATAAATGACAAAGAAACTTCCCTTATAATCTTATTATTCCAAAACAATTATTATTAATGGTTTGGTGCATATTCTAACAACCTTCTCTCTCTCTATATATATATATACTAAGCACATATTTTTATTAAGAATAATATTTTTCTTTATATAATTGATATAAAACCATGTCATTATAAACAATGACACATGTTCTATGTGTATCTTTGACTCTAAGTAGTCCTAGTCATAGGATACATTTTAAAAAGCAATAATGATGGCTGGTGGGCACAAACGTTTTTCATTTTAATAGATTCTGACAAATAACCCTGAAAAGGATATTACAGTCCCAATGTAAGAGTGACTTGTCTTGCCTAATTAATCTTTTTAATCTCTTTCAGTCTAATAGATTAATATGAGCTTGTTCTTTAATAAACATAAAAGTATAGGTATAAGAAATAAATTTACTATTATTGTAGACTCCTCAATAACCATATTCACCATTCAAACTACAATTTATCTATAATAATCCTGAATTCAGTAACATCTTCCAAAATGATTTTGAAGAAAAAAGACTTAAGATCAGAAAAAGTTTCCCTATTAAAAAAGTATTAATGATATTTTCTATTTATTTTTGTTCCCTGTAATTAAAATAAATGTTATTTTTATACAGGTAGCTAAAGTAAGTACATTTTTTTTAAATGAGAATTTTTTACCAACTAATTGGAGGAGTTAAAAAATCCTATACTGAAAACTCAGGTTTCTTTAAAAAAAACCAAAAAAACTCTCGCATTTACTCTCGAAATTTAATGCAGGATACCACAAATATGTCACTTTTCCTTTTCCAAAGTAACCCACAGATCTGAAGCACTCTTTTGTCTTTACCTCAGAGGTCACCTGCATCTATATCAGGGGTATCCAACCTTTTGGATTCTCTGGACCACACTGAAAAAAGAAGAACTGCCTTGGACCACACATAAAATACACTAACAACAGCTGATAAGCTAAAAAAATGGTTGTGCATAATTTTTCTAACGTTATAAGAAAGTTTACGAATTTGTGTTGGGCTGCGTTCAAAGCCGTGCTGGGCCTCATGTGACCTGTGGGCTGCAGGTTGGACAAGCTTGATCTATATGATTTAAATAGGCCTTCAATCTCTCAAAGTACTCATTGAAAAGAATATAAAATAAATCTTCTTGGTTCGTATCCCAGAAATACAATGTTCATTCCCACATTAGCAGGAAAGAATCCAAGCTTGTCCAGCTTGTCCAACTCTCTTTCCTGAACATTTTTTTTTCTTTTAAATTCATTTTTATTGTTAGACTTATTGGGGTGACATCTGTTAGCAAGGATTACATAGGTTTCAGGCATACAATTCTACAGTGAATTGTCAACTTGATGTATAATAAGTTCACTACCTAATGTGACTTCTCTTTCCATCACCTTGTATTTAGCTTCACCCCCTCCTCTCCCGCCCACTCCCCTTTCTCCCATCTCTGACCCACTGTTCCCCAAATAAACATTAAACAATTGATTGTGTCCATGGGTTATCTGTTTCTTCATTTCTTTTTTCTTTGCTTTCAGTTTTATATTCCGCATATGAGTGAAGTCATACAGTTCTTTGTTTTTCCTGTCTGGCTTATTTCACTAAGCATGATGATCTCCAGGTCCATCCATTTTGTTGCAAATGGCAATATTTCATCTTTTCTTATAGCTGAGTAATATTCCATTGTGTATATGTACCACAGCTTCTTTATCCAGTCATCTGTTGCAGGGCACTTTGGTTGTTTCCATGTTTTAGCCACTGGGAACAGCACTGCGATGAACATTGGGGTACATAAGTCTTTGCGGACAAAGGTTTTCAGGTTCTTTGGGTAGATCCCCAGAAGGGGGATTGCTGGGTCAAATGGTAGCTCCATTCCCAATTTTCTGAGGAACCTCCACACTGCCTTCCGCAGTGGTTGTACCAGTTTGCACTCCCACCAGCAGTGTACCAGAGTTCCTTTTTCTCCACATACTCTCCAGCACTTGTTATTCCTTCTCTTGTTGATAATAGCCATTCTCACAGGTGTGAGGTGGTATCTCATTGTGGTTTTGATTTGCATTTCCCTGATAGCTAATGAGGATGAGCATTTTTTCATATGTCTGCTGGTGATTTGCATTTCTTCGTGGGAGAAGTGTCTGTTTGGTTCCTCTGCCCACTTTTTAATTGGGTTGTTTGTTTTTTTGTTGTTAAGTCTTATTAGTTCTTTATATATTTTAGATATTAGACCCTTATCTGATGCATTATTGGCAAATATTTTCTCCCATTCGGTTGGCCATCTCTTTGCCTTGTTGATGGTTTCTTTTGCTGTGCAGAAGCTTTTTAGTTTGATATAGTCCCATTCATTTATTTTTGCTTTTACTTCCCTTGCCTTTGAGGACAGGTTCATGAAGTCTTCCTTGAGTACTAGGTCTATAAATTTAGTACCAATGTCTTCTTCTATACAGTTTATTGTTGCAGGTCTGATATGAAGGTCTTTAATCCATTTTGAGTTAATTTTTGTATATGGAGAGAGTTCACAGCTCAGGTTCATTCTTTTGCATATGTTTTTCCAGTTTTCCCATCACCACCTACTAAAGAGGCTGTCTTTTCTCCATTGTATGGTTTTTGATCCTTTATCGAAAATTATTTGTCAATAAATTTGTGGGTTTATTTCTGGGTTTTTAGTTCTATTCCATTGGTCTATATTTCTGTTCTTCTGCCAGTACCAAGGTGTTTTGACTATTGATGGTTTGTAATGTAAATAGAAGTCAGGAATTGTAATGCCACCAGCCTTATTCTTTTTATGTAGTATTGCTTTGGCAATTCGAGGTCTTTTATGGTTCCATATAAATCTAATAATTCTTTTATCTATTTCACAAAACTATGATTGTGGGATTTGGATGGGTATTGCATTAAATCTGTAGATTGCTTTGGGCAGAATGGCCATTTTAACAATGTTAAGTCTTCCTATCCATGAACAGGGGATATTTTTCCACCTCTTAAAGTCTGTTTCAATTTCCTTCAAAAGTGTCTTATAGTTTTCTGTGTATAAGTCTGTCACGTTCTTTGCTAAGTTAATAACCAGGTTATTTCATTCTTTTTGTTGTGATAGCAAAAGGAACTGACTCCCTCATTTCTTTTTTCTGAGGATTCATTGTTTGTATAAAGGAATGCTCTTGATTTTTGTACATTGATTTTGTATCCTGCGACTTTACTATATTTGTTTATTGTTTCTAATAGTTTCCTGGTGGAATCTTTGGAATTTTTTATATAAAGGATCATGTCATCGCAAATAGTGACAATTTGACCTCTTCTTTCCCAATTTGGATACCTTTTATTCCTTTCTCTTGCCTGACTGTTGTGGCCAGAACTTCCAATACTATATTAAATAACAGTGGTGACAGGGGGCATCCCTGTCTTGTTCCTG